>QNGE01002619.1:0-46216 GCA_008508345.1 Paragonimus westermani
CCAGTCAGTCGTCTTCCACACCGTACACTGTTCGTCGACACGGCGACCGATTGGCATAGGTTGCGAGGTGGACACTTGAGGACTTGGCGTAGACAAATGGTCAGTGTAGGTCGGGTTCGCCTCCCTGTGTGGGACCCTCGCGACTCCCAGGGTCGGTGGCAGGAGACTTTAGGTGAGACGGCGGCTAACCGAACTCAGCGACATGAATGCTGTCGTTGTTTGATCGATTTGTCTGTGAAGTGAATATCTTTAGTGAGGAGGGACAGTGAAATCCTCACGGAAGCTCTTTTACTGATGATGCTGTACTTTCATTCACAGATCAGTTGTTTGTTTGCAAGGTGCAGACACTTTGATGTCGAGTGTGTGAATGTGGACGTAGCTGTTTTTAGTAGTTAGGTCCCTTCGCGTTCCCTTCTTTTTTTCTTCTCTCCTCCTGTACAGGCTTTGCTTTTCTCCTTCTTCCTGGTTGTGTGGCAGTTGAGCATCAGTGTGAACCACTGATGTATTGCTGTCTCTGCTGACGACTATAGTGTATTGCTGTTACAATGTCGGATTGGTTATGATCCTCTTATAGGCGGGTCATTCGAGACTGTTTGCCACTTCACCTATCTGAGTAGTGTTGTCGCATTAGCATGTAATGTCACTGACATATAGATAACATATATATATATAACATATAACATATAGATAACAGATAACAAGGGTATTCGGAATGTTTGCTAACCTGCGTAATCTATGGCTTTGCAAGGACTTGACTGAAAGCAGAATTTGCAATGCGTTTCTACTCTCCGCGTTACTACCCGGATCAGAGATTTGGACTATTTGTAGCAGATACATGTGTACCTTCGGTACTTGACCACCGTTTTCCCTGCCATTTAACCCTTATCGAATGGGCTGGCTGTGTAAGCAACGCAATTCTGTCGGCAGGTATTTGAAACGTGTGCAAGTTTTCATCTGGTAACCATGTTGTTGAAAATATAGTCTACGTTGATTTACTGGTAATTATTGGAAGACACCACAGAAGGTCAGACGACGATGCGGTTATAATCTGTGTATGGATTAACAGTGCCGCTGACCAGGGCTACTTGGTACAGCCCACCAGATGGTTGGGAACGGTGGTGGTGTTGTTCTTAGCTCGGGTTGATGGTTTTGATATTGATATGTTCGCCGAGCTTGGCATTTAGGTTGCAAACGTTTTATCACCAGGCGAGGTGACATCATCAGTGCGTGAGTGTTTCAGCGTGTAGTTTTGAATGTGACGCTGAAACACTCACGCACTGATGATGTCACCTCGTTTGGTGATGAAACGTTTGCAACCTAAATGCCAAGCTCCGCGAACATATCAATACCAAAACCACAGCCCATCAGGTTTGGCAGTTCACGACCATTCATCATAGTGTATCACAATCAGTGGCGAGGCTACGTGCGTGAGGTTGTTAATTCTTCGCACATTTCCGTTGTTACCTTGTGGTTAGTTTTTCTTCTTTACACATGTGCATTCATTTTTTCATCTGCTACTTCGTAGACTGCTTTCAGGTCCAAACCGTATTGCCAACGGATATGGCTCAAGGCTGATAGTGTGTGTGATAGTGCGTTATGTCGTTCCCGTTCACAGTTGTTTCAATCTTTTTGGAACTTCATGTCTTGTTTAACCAGGAATCTTGGCATTAACTTCATCCATTTGAATCCCTGTCTGGATTTCAGCTGGTTGAACTGTCGCGAATCCTACCGTAAGATGACAATAACACCGTAGTTGACCCATTGTTGTATTACTATCTATCATGATGATTACTGCAGGTTTAATGAGATCGGAGATTTCGATCTGTCTCGGAAGTCCTAATCGTGGGGTTATCGATTGGAGTTAACAGGCAGTAACTGTGTCTCCTCTCGAGACGATCGAGCAAGTTGATTATTGCTCACAAGCGAGAGTGGTTGAGCGTTCAGATTTGATNAAATATATCTAGATTGATTTCGCCTAGCTGCTTGCCCCTTAACTATATACAGTGTATGTTAATTTCGCAAAAGTAACCGATGAGATGCGAACGAAATGTCATTGCGCAAGGCATCTTACATGTTACTATTGACTTTTTTCAAATTTATCGATAGGAACCATTGTTTCAAACCATTGAAATCTCTCTGCTTTGGTCCCCTCAAGTTTACTGCCTTTGTTTATGTTATCCCCCTAAAGATAAGTTCACAAGTTCCTACACTATAACTCACTTAACGTCAAACACAGTAAGCAGCTCCGGTGTTTTTTTTCTCGAAGCAGTAGTCATCACCATTTCGCTGAATGATGTACATAGTTAGCCAAGTTTGACTTTGGAATACTTGCATACCTTTTGTTACAAGTTTGACTTTGGAATACTTGCATACCTTTTGTTACAAGTATGCGGCGCCACAAACTGTGCAACACTGATTTAGTGCCACTAGGCTGACTTATCATCTTGGTGCCGAGATAGATCACAGCAACTTGTACTGTAAGCTTATGTTTGAACAGCTCTTGGGAAGCCTGCATTGCTGATGGATCAGTCTAGTCGTCATTGTGTGTGTGTGTGTGTGTACGACCCCAGCACGTTTGCCCACCAGGCTGAGAAGTGACTGTGAGTACACAACTACCACGGGTAGTTGACACCTAGCTAAATTACTGATGTACTCCCTAGATATTTCTCCCTCGGGTAAAAAACCTGATGATCGTCAGCCGGACAGGATTTGATTGTTGAAGCCGGCTTTTCAGAAAACAAGAGATTGTTCACGACCGCATAAATGCTCACAGGCAGACTAATGTATGACGAGACGGGTGTTTTGTCGACGGGCTCAAGTAGTGAATTTAAGTCAGGGTGAAAATTATGAATTGGATACTGGACTAAGTTTCAGAGACGCCAACACTCAAGTGTGAATACTCTAAAAGAAGTACATACCAATTTCGACTAACAGCAAGCTTTCACATGTCATCAAAATTTGTGCACCGGGTTTCTGCAAGTACACTTCAAGAAGCCCCCGATTTCTAAAGGTAAACTGAAAAAGAAACGATGAGCATCACGAGATCATCAATATTTCCACGCTAGCAGTGGTTAATCTCCCGAATTCAATTTGCTTGGCGGGCTGAACGGTGAACAAGAAATGAATACGTGGATATCAGACTGTCGTTTAACCGTACAACATAAAAACAACTTTTGAGTTTTCATTTCGTGTGTAAAAGAAATGTCGGATGGCCAAAATGAAACAAAAATTCCCGTAAAGGTGATGAGAAATATGTTGGAGAAATTCTCCAGTATGTTTCCCACAAAAGTTATCCGTTTCTGTGAGCACCACTACGTACACTAGCTCAACACCGAACACGATGGGAATTTAGTGGAAGCTAGTAGAACTCAGAGTGGAAAGTTATTTTTCCAACCGTCAGAGGTCACGCCCCTTTGGGAAAATAAGTTCTATTTCAGTTGTGTATTGTACATATGGTTGATTTTTGAACGAGGGTTTCTGAGGAAAAACTAGCTACCATAAAGGTCCTAGCCCTCATGAGAAGCCGTTTCGGCAGTCCTCTACGAGTGAACCATGTACTGGACCGTTGTGTTGGTTTGGTAGTACCGTGTCTGACAGTGAAACTCTAGCCCGTGTTCTTCTTTGAGGAAAATTTCTGTTTGGAATAATTTAAAATGACCCATTTTTATTAAGTAGACTTCCGTACTACTTGATTCGAATCGCACCTTAACCGAACACTTTTCATCTGTATAATCCTGTCTTTATGAAGTAGTACCAAAATTCACAATGGCTTTATGTAGTTGACGATGTTCAACGTGAATTCCTTGACTCAATTAGTCCTTGAACAGTATCCAACTCTAGATGGCATAAACCAGATTCTCAAGTTTCTGTGTCTGGATTTCAATGACGCAGCCTTATAACGAACTAGTGGTGGGGCCGAAGTATCAACAGAACAAATCATTCAAATGAGTTCGTCATCATCCTCATTAGCAAGAATCATGCCAACAAAACCTTCCAGCTACATTACAAAATGGCGTACGTGAAACAATTCAAATTTCTTTAAGGTGTCGAAAATTGTGCAAAATCAAAACCACAAAACTTTGTTTTGTCACCGATAAGCAGCTGTGAAACATTAGCTGGTATAAGAAGTGAAAATTTTAAAAAATGAACAGAACAAAATCATTAAAAAATTGTTCCAGTATACACGTTTAAGAAAATAGAAATCAATGCACTTGCTAGGTACACTTGCACAGAAAACAAATCTGCTTGAAGTCTGACCATGAAATTGTGAACTAAACGGTGTAACGGAAGGGAGTAGGGTGTTAACGGACCTAAACGGTTCCGTACATACGACGGTTGCGGCGATTGAAGATGACGAAAACGACCAATGCAACTACAATGCAGATGGCCAGAGCGACACCGACGGCGATTGGTACCGTATTGTCCGGGCTCTCATCTGCACTACAGATTGTCTCTGTAATTACAACGCGTAAAGTGACAAGTTGAGACAAACACAGTAAATAATCACGATCAGTCGTTCGTCGTATAACTAGCAAGAGGGAGATGGGTTGGGGTTGTCTCGACTAAAAATTGGCAAGATTAGTTGACTCTACAGAAGGTTAACCTTACTGTTTTGGTCGAATACGGTAAATGTGTCAATGTGGTTTTTAGAGTTCATTTAGAACCAGATTTGTGGATGCAAGTATCTCTCGAGGATAACTGTCATACGAGCTGTTTATTACTGGATTCTATCCAGTGATTCACTTCGCTTTTTGTTTGCATAAGCATTAGTCTGGTGTCTAGTGGTTTTCGGTCTTAGCATGAAGGTTGTCATTTTCATTCTCCATCTGCTTGGCTCTCTAGACAAAACCTAACAGAGATGAAGGCTATCACCAGAGCTGTCCACTTGCAAGCACTCACCGAATAAGCATTTGGAGTATTTTACATCTCGACTTCGGTAGTCGTTCCTAGTGAGAACAGTTCATGTGAGAAACCACGATTATTCAATCGACTGGATACATTATCACTAACATCCATCCGTTGCCTTTTATTGTAATTAACAGTGACTGAGATAAAAGGAAAAGACAGTTGGAAACCACGAAACTTATAGTGTCAAACTTGAGGCGAACCAACCTTCAGTCTGAAGGATTCGTTATTTGACTTTCGTATTGTTAGTGTGTTTCAAGTTACCTTGCGAATCCACTAACTTTTTTGCATGAACGGACGACTGCTAAAGAACAAATAACGACCTCGTCAAATTTGGCATCATCTCTGTTGTGGCTCACTGGATATGTGAAATCTCTAAAAGTGGACGAACCAGATTGTTTTGCCAGATGAGACATTCGACTTATACATGTGCATGAATATTTCCGGCAGATGTTCCCCTCAGCGTGGCCTGTCGATCATTTTGTTTCATACTGATACAATGCGTAAAACTCCTCAGGCTTTCTTCGCCCTTCTGTGTATCCGACGCAAAACCTCGGCCAACTGTCAACGTTCTCTTTGATTCCGCCCAGTCTGAACTGCATCTGAAAACTATCTCCTGACGTTTCATTATTGTGGTTTGAGTCCAGTTCTCAGTAAACTGGTCGACTGACGTTCATGGTTGTTCGGAATAATATTACGCATCAAGTTATCAATTACCCAATGACTGACAATATTTACAGTTTGAATATAACAGTTGGAAAACGAATACTGGTAGACGATATCATTTCTTATTGTCTCACCATTACGAACTGACCGAAAACACCGGAATTTTCCAATTCACGTGGACAACCTTGAAAAAATAAGTGAACACCGAGCATCAAGCAGTGTGACCTGAATGTCACGCACCATAGCCTAGGTACACGGCAGCCCAGGGTTCATAAATGGTTGTTTGCGTACACACAACACAAGTTTGGACCGGTTTATTTCGATGGCCCCAGCAAATTCTAGGAACCGTGGACTGTGATGATGCATTAAGATGGTGAAGGCTTTGGACAGTCTTATGTTGCCGTCAGTTGACACGATGTGTCCTTCAATCGGTGAAGCTAGGGACTTGGGATATTTTGGAAATAACGTGATCGGATGTAAGGCCTGTCTGTGAACCTACTGGTTCCTCTAAATTAACGAGGACGAAAGTGTTTTTAATGCTTACAAGTCCTCCGTCTTCGAAATGACTTCACTGAGCTTCTTCTTAGGTCTGATTTGCTGCTCTAAAAGACTGTGAAATGTGATTGGGTGCTCCGGCATTTCCCAAGAAGGAATGAGGACATTTTGGGAACTCCGGAAGTGACTACAGACGTTGAGGATTTTAGCATCTAAAAGCCAGTGCACAAGCAAACCCTTAGAATGGGATATTGGTTGCACCCAGACATTCGTAAATGGGGGTTCATAGACGCTGCCTTTATCCATCATGAACTATACCGTCTAATAATCGTGAACTTAGATGTCATCAGTCAGCCTTTACCGATGGGTAATTTGAAACAGATTCCTTCTCACGGTGAGCTAGCTGTTGTTTTGTCCCGGTTGTGTAGTCCATACTACATGTACTCGATTATCTGTATGAGCGCATAAATTGTGTTTAGTGAGTTGTGTTAACACTTGGAATTAAATGACGTGTTCCCCTTCAACTTCCGTAACTTCCAGGTCCGCTTGCAGTTGCACACTTTGAGAGAATGACCTCACAGACTGTCATTCATTCTCTGCGTCGGCTTTTCAAAAAGAGCTATATGAACTCGAAACAATTTTACCTTGTTTTTCCTGTGTACAGCTGAGGTTTACACAGCTCAAAGTCGGCCAGATGACAGTTATAGAACACGTCGGATAAGGTTACTTACACGCAAAAATTCTAAGTAAAACTGCCTACTTGTAGGTTATATTACCGAAAACAGAGAGAGTTAGAACGACGTTGACTAGGTCGATGGTGATACGTTTTGTTCCTCAAAATATCTCCTAACATGAAGATATTTCTTGTCTCTGATGATGCAGGTTGATATACTCCATTAATGTATCTGGAAACATTTTAAACCAGCTTAATAATGTAATAGCCAAGTTGATTCCAAACAAATCCTTCACACATTAGCAGCATCGATATCGATATGGTATGGTATGGTATGGTATGCTGTACACCACCGTTCTATGGCTCGTAGAAACTGCGTAACTGTAAAAAGGTCGTAACTTGTTTGATCTCCCCAGGATATTCGAACACTTCCCGCTCTCGGTTTCCCAGTGAAAATGAGATTCACCAGCAACAAGCTACAGGGATGTTGACATATTCAATCAACTCTTTTCCACTTCCACCTTAACCTATTGCGTTGAAAAATACGGATAGATAGTCAGCTATTGGTTGATGGAAATTGTAAAGTGATTTTTCAGACATAACTTCGTAACCGCAATGGCAATCTACTTGGCATGAAGTACGTCAGACCACTGAATGTAGGCGGTCACTTTCCATCTAGAACAAGCATCATTTCTAACACAGCTTGATTGTTTGTCAAGAATGAAGAGCAGACTACAGGTCCGCCAGTAGTGCCAGGAGAACCCTAAATTGTGGTTTTTTTGTGGTCAGCAAGAAATTAATTTGGTAGCTGCATTTGTTGTTAGTCTATTCAGGCTGGCTGTTCTTTCAGTGGTAGACACATCTTAGGCTGAAATGACTGTTAGACTTTATCCATCATTGTTTTCCGGTTTAGTCGACGTCAGTAACCTGGCTGGAAAAAACTGAAACTACCTGAAAACAAAACTCCGAATCAGCACATCTGGTGTGGACTTTGCATTGAAACAAAAAAGCCAATCGCACGTAAATCAAACTGCCAGCGGAAAGCCTCTGTAAAAAAATCATAACCAAACACACTGTCTGCCAGGAGTTGGCTGGTTGTTCAACGCCGATCGATCGACTAGTCGGGTGGTCAAGTGCAGCAAGCAAATTGCAAACGCACTTTTCACAATGGATACAACTAGAAAAATGAGTTCGACATTTTTCACTTAAATCAGCTTCCTTTAGTTGCCCGCAGCAAAGCTTTTGTCCACTCATGAAAACATACTGAGTTTTCCACGCATGACCTTCCACGTATGAGCCATGTTAGCACATTATTCAATAGCACATCCACTCAGGAATTCAAAAAGTATACCCAAAACTTTCACTGGTTTATTCGGAATTCACCGTCGTCTGAAATATTCTGCATGGTCTATCCTGGTATGAGCTCTTTTACTATCTACCAGAACGAATTAGATATCCAGTTCTGAACACCAGTTATTTTGATGGCGGACAACATATCACAATCAAAAGTAAACCTAAAGCCTATTCAATACATCCGGTCACTATCGTATCAACAACGTTTACAGAGGTGAATTCATGTTGTTCTAACTGGTTGCTATGGTGAACTCTCAACCGGCTTTGTGCGTGTCAGATGATCATTAGATAACAGTTACTTTATGGAGATGACCGCGGTTTTTTTCGTTAGTTCTTTTTGAGTTCACTTCACAAACAAAACACAATAAGTCAGCTTTCACAAGGAATAATTCCGTGGATTCGTGTTTGCACGGGAAGCAGGAATGTCTAGTGAGCGAGCTTCCCGGTCACTCTATCGGTCGGAGGGTAAAAATCTATTGAATGGTCCATCAGTGCAAAAAGTTTCTCAGGTGTACAGCAGGTAAACAACAAATTTTAAAATGCATTTCAGCAGTATTTTGTCGCGACCGACAAACAAGCAGACAAGCAATCAAGAAAACGGACAGATTTAGAGACAAACACATACTAAAGGGACAGTGAAACCGATCTATGGAGTTGTTATGGGAATCGTAAAACCAACTGACGCTGACGTAAGTACCGACTGAATAACGTCTAGTGAAACTACTTGTATTTATAATATTCGGAACTGTGAAAGTGACCAAGACAGCTGTTCTATGATGGAACCGCCACATTTTTCTCCAACTTCTTCATTTGAAAATGTCCGGATGACCTTTCTGTCAGTTCCGTCAACCCTTTTTGTGTCTTGAAGTCAGCTAAGATGTCATGAAAAAGGTTCATATTTACTCTAACGGAATGTTACAGATCAACTGCTTAAGCGAACCTGGCTGACTGCTGATGAGTGTAGACGCTTAAATATGATGAAAAACACTAGTTTGCCGTACGTAGACATCAAGCTACGGAAGTATATCGAGACACCTGACAGGTTGGAGATAGACAGACAAGTAGTAAAGCCAAAGAGTGCATACAGAAGCACACAAGACCAATGACCTTTGAGGGGACGGCGCAATGAAAACTCAGGTTTAAAGAGGTAATCATCAAATATGTGCATCATTGATTGGATAAATGTTTGCCAGTGTGGAACCATTTGCATGTACGTTCTGATTTGGTCTCCACCCTGATGCATACAGTACACACAGTACACTGAACCAGTTCTATCAGCATTTTCATTCAGGATGAACGAATGTTACTGGATTTTTCGTTTTCGTTTGATTACAGGTCAAACCAATTTTACGGTGTACTGGCTGTGTACGTCGGTTCAGATGACAACCAGAATACAGTCAGCGCATTTTCACACATCGTTATTTACAAATTAGTCAATTTAATGAAAATGCTGCAGACCATATGTTTCCACGGCGAAGTGTGATATGTCTGGTACGAAGTATTAAATACTCATGAAAATGAGCAATGCGGATAGGTATCAATAAGAACATTAGCAGATATCTCGAGGCGGATGATAGCAACTGTGTCATTACTTGCTTTAGCAACTTCTGGCCAACACTCCAATGGTCAAGGATTCGAGTCCTTTCAGTTAAATACCTCCAAATTATCCAGTCCTTGCTTATAATCCTGTAAGTCACACAGCGACAACTATCTGATTTTGAGGCGAAAAGTTTTGTTAACATTGTGCCAGTGATTACTGCTCAGCCCTCCCAGTATTTGCGGCTCTAGACTAGATGCACTGATTTGAAAGGTCTTTAACCAGATCGGATAGGGCCAGTCATGATCTACGGAGAGCTTCTAGTCCACCAGCGTAGGAAGAAGGTGCCATAATGGTTGACCTGCAAAAATGTGGTCAGAGTTAGGAAGGTTATGACAAGTAGACAAGCTGCAACCTGAGTTTGTGTAATATTGTGGTAGATAATCAAACCGGAGGAGCAAGTATTCCAACTCTCAGCGGAGTACCTCAGCGCGGGAAGGAGATACGTTCAAAACCCGCAGCAAACGGATCGGAGACAGCATGGTGGATCGAATGAGCCATCACCCAACGAGATGGGAACAACTGACACGGAACGACAGGCGCAAAACCTGTAGATAGAAAGTGTCGCTCACACACACAAAACAGGCAGGGATGCACACGACGCTCTAGCGGAAACCGGGGAGTGTTGTGGGTTGGAATTCTGATACATAAACGCAAGCGCGCGTGTAGCATGACAAGCAACGAGTTGAACAATAAAGATTGTGTTTTGTTGAACACCTTTTCACTACAATATGTATAAGTCTACGTAACGCTTCGTCTTTTGGTCACTCACCTCTAGACCTGCTGAATGCCTTCTGAGACCATTCCTGCGGTACCTATTAAGACTTCTGATTTCATCAGAGAAATCAGAAACAGTTTTTGCACACTGTGCCGTTCGAGCACACTGCGGTATTCCATCAGGTACGTACTGCAGTCATCAGTCAGCCTCACTTCGACTGGCTTTATATCGGCGATATCATCATGTTTACCAACACCAATGAAATCGCAGCGAGCATAATCGACTCACTGAACAAGATGAACCCCAAAATTAGCTTCATCAGTGAACACAAGCAGGACGAAACTCTAACGCTTTTGGATATTCTCGTGAAGCGCCGGAATATCAGCTTTGTACCGCGGTCCGTTTACGGGAATAACAGTTGGACTGAACAGTACCTGAACTTTCATAGTTTTGTGCCGAACTACTACAAACGGGGTCTCGTGAGAAATTTCGTTTATTGTGCAAAGCAAATCCGTCCGACAGAAACACTGACCAAAGTGATTTCGTTGTTGTGAACCACGCTCAAGGAAAATGGCTATCCATCGACATCTTCAGAAAAATTCAGCAAGCGAAAGCCGGCTATGGTAATCGCCTCAAAAGCTCCCAAAGTGAATGTCCTTCTCCGTCTGCCTTACAAGCGTGATGACGTTATTACTGTGCTGGAAACCCGTCTCACAGCCACTTCGGGGTGCACCTTCCATGCAGCCTACCTAGTCTTGCTGTTCACCATAATTCAAATCCCAACACCACCACTGAAAGCATCACCATCGCTTATCTTACATCATTTATGAGCTCCTTTGTAAGTGCTGGGCCATTTACATAGGCAGAACGGGGCAGTAGCCGCGTAACTAGGTCAACGAGCACATTCCAGTTTGGGTTCGCAAAACGCCCATGGACATTACAGACAATTCAAGTCAGTGTATGGTTACGCAGTGTTGTTGTCATTTTCGTCTCGTCGTGTGCACATCCTACTGGGCCTTTGACTCATGCTTGCTTATGTTATCTCCATGTACAGGACTGTTGTTGGAATCTTTATTTCGAAAGATCACTGTTTACGAGTGTACCTTGACATTTGTTGATATGTCGACCCCAAACGAACCTAGAGAAGGCGTTCGGATGTGTTGTGCAACAAAAATCGAAGGCCTCTTCGGTTCTCGGAGGTGGCAGCAATCAACAAATGGAAGCCACCCCTCTGCGTGAAGAATGACTCGTTCGTCACTACTAGATGCAACGAAATGTGCTCGAGAGATAAACCGTGCAAAAACTGTTTCTTGCTTCTCTTCCCCATTATAGTCGCGCCAGCCACCTCCATATAGGACTTAGCTTCATTAATTTTACGCAGTGCACAAGCTTTACAGTGAAGAGACATTTACCAGAATGTGTTCAAAATGCGACCTCAAATTTTGAGACCCAGCTTCCACCACAATAAGTTGCCCTGCCAATGTTGGTCACTGGTTAGCAGATTTTCACTGTAGCCATTTAACCAACGCTTATTCAATTTCAAATAGATTGATATTGGAGGATAAAAATCAGAGTTAGCGGCGTAGAAACGACTGATCACGAGCAGTTGATTTAACCGAGTAACAAATTTCTGGACTTTTATGTTGCTTTCCCTCATCTCACATATACTTCTACTGTAAGTCTGTTTATTTCGAGCTGGCCTAATTCTGTATTGCTGGTTCCACAGGAATACTTTTACTCTCATTTGTTGATTATTTGTGATTGTAACCGTAACATTAAGGTTCAAACCTCATGATGCCGTCATTGAAATTCCTTTGATCATTTGAAAATGAAAAGACAATTGAGAAGGCATTGAGTTTCGGAATTCCAACGGAAAGTATCCCTATTACGATCTGGCCTGTTAAAGTCGTTTCCAACATGCAGTCATTTTCTAACCTGTTGTCACAGCCTCTCAGTCGGACAGCAGGTACTTTAAATCATTTCTGACCAGGGTTTGTCCAGCAAGCGCACACTCCGTCAACCTGAAGTTCACAGTGTGATTGCTTAGATCATTCTAATGTGCCAGGGTTTCGCATCGTAAGGCAGGCATTTCGAGTTGGTTAATGCATGAGCGTATGTGTCAACATCTTGATCAGGTTCATTACCAAGTTACTCTCATTGTACTCAAGTCGTTAGGTCAACCCACGTAGTCCAACTCTCCATATGAACCTAATAATTAGCCAATGCTGGTTAAAATTGTGGGTAAGTGTTGAAAATGATAACCACGGGCTTACGAGGGGGGTTGACTTATGACAGGAATCTCTGTTGGTTCTGCGGTTGCTTCCGGAATGCCTCGGGTATTGGAACAAACTCCACTTACGACATGAAGTCCAACTGCTTCACTTTATCTTCTGATCTATTGTAACTGTCTGATCAGGTTGCGGGAGAAGCAACTAATCGTACATAAAGTGGAACTCTTAGAGGGTCATCCGGGCCATGAATAGTACTTAATTCAAACCATCGTTGTATGTCAGTCGTTTCAAGTACGAAAACCAGTCACTAAAATGCGAGAAAAACTTCGCAACAAGCGACAAGTTACGAGTTATGGCTATTCATCCTAACAATAGCGCAACACAGCCCGTGGGACCTTTGATCGATAGATGCCATGGGTTGTGAGACCAAACTTTCCTTTCTGGCTGAGCGCTACTCAGCAAAAGATGCAGGTGTAGGAATCCCAGCCATTATGGTATATTCCCCGTTACCCCACTTCTAAGCGTTCGCTTCTTCTTATTTGTAACTTGGACACGCTGCAGACAGAAGTGGAACGGCTGAGGCAAACTTAACTAGCAAATGGATACCCCCAATAAGTTCATCGAGGCACACAGTACTGGAGAAGAGCACTGAGCCCATAGTCATGGCCCAACAGAAGGATGTTTTTCTAATCTTGCCATTCATATGTGACCATCTAGCCAACGACATAAGGCACAAATTAAAGTCTGCTACGCAGTTGTGCTCATTTCAAACCATCAGAGGATCAGTTCTCCGCAATCGCAAAAGTAGTTTGCTAAACTCTTCTGCCCCCCATGTTGTGTGTCAGTACACTTGCAGTTTCGGCGACTTTTACATAGACAGAACAAATCGACAACTGTTCTTATGAAGTACTATGAACATGTCCGTCTTGACATTCACAGAAAAAATACGACTGGAGTAGCTTTAAGATTTTTGCACAGCTGCCTAGAACCACTATTCAGTAGATGTGTATCATGGTCTTCAAGAGCCGCTAGTTTAAAGTTCATGAGCAAACCGGTGCGGAATTCTTGGGGCTAACATAAAGCGATGAGCTTACGATTCGCGACTTGTAGAGGAAATCCCAGCTTTTGTTCTTTTCTAACCTAGGTTCACTTTATTAGCATGTTATTCACCAACATAAAGTTGAGACTCCCGTTATCCACTTTCCATCATTTTTGCGGGAGAGCCGTCTGCCTAACTCCCTACTGTTTCCTGAAATTTTCCCACTGTGTATGAGTTCTTGATGGGTATAACCCAAAGTTTTCCTATAAATCCTGCGTCAGGGATAATTCCGTGCTATTCTGAAGGCAAGAGCTTTTTAGTGGAAAACGAACAAACCGAATAAACTGGGTGGAGATATTAAAGCACTATCGTGTAGAGAGGCAGAATACGCATTTTGTCGGAAGACTTTAACGACTCTGTAATGCTTCTTGATAGCTCCACTCAAACCGATACACGGTCGGCTTCTTCCTTGTTTGGACTCATCAGTTATCTCCACACTTCTTAAAGAGAAGCGCTCGTTGTTTACTGGACGGTTACTCATCTTTAAAGATAACTCTTTAGCTCACATTTAAAAGTTCTAACTGAATATTAGGCACTAAAGTCTAATTAACACCTCGATATGTGTCCGCCAAATCCTCAGTTGCCATAGTTTTACGATGAGGTACTGATCTCTCAGCATACCCCTAGGACATCCAACACCGAGTGTCCAGGCACATACGGGTTATCGACCACCTCCGCAGATACATCTGTTGTGAAGCGATTGTGATTGCCTTTCACTTCAACCGATACTAGTAGGTCGGGTGAATCCTTTTCCCGATGTGAGGAAACATTCTCATTTTGTTACCTCGCTCATACGTAAAGTATGGAGTGCGACCACAAAACATCGCTTTCCGAAATGTTATACTCGTCGGGAAGATCTTTCAATTTCTCCTGATGATATTCTATGTTATAACTGTAGAAGTTTGGATGACGCACTCTGGTCACCTTGGCATAAAAAATGAAGTAATTCCCAGACTTGTTACGTTGGTAGTCAGATACGGATGCAAACAGCTCGAACGGCACGAGATTGTGTGAGCTTTTTGTACAAAAATCATTTTAAACCATCCCAGTGGGTTCAGTGGCCGATGTCAGGTGGAGTTTGACAGTGCATCTGTGCGGAATACTGTGGTCCATTTCCAAAGAGACACTGTCTTGGTCACATTTTACTCCTACTCGAGTTGGCCAGAGGTGCATATTACCAGTTTACCATGAGACCAGTTCGCAGTTACTGCTTTTCGGAGGACTGTTAGTCAGAAAAGATCTCGTTGTTCACTGGTTATCAATAAGGGCAGTAATTTCATCACGCAAAAGCCAGAAGATTGATTGACTGGGTTGGACTGTTCTCATCTGTTGACTGCATTCAGACATTTCCTATCAAACGGGGTAGCTCAGAATTTCGCACTTACTTTGGAAAGTACTACGGCAGCCTTTATTGCAACCGTTTTTGTTGAGTTTGGTAGAGACGTTGATATTTTTCGATACAATACAGGAATGCAGCGCATACGACAATAGGGCAAAGTCCATCAAACTATTCAGACAACGTATTTTAAGAACCAACATGCTTAGTGTGTAGTCAGCTGAAGTTGTTCTTATCGTGATAACAAAATTCAACCTTCTCGTGGAAGGGTACTAGGCACTCTAAACACTTACATATGCCGACTACTCGATTTTGCTGGTGGTTCTGGTCACCATCCATACGATGATCAAAGTGTACATAGTTCACATTTTATTAAGACTATACGATGGTACTAGAAATTCTGTTTCCGAGCCCGTTTTGGAATTAAATGCATCTGTTGTCTAAGTATCTGCAGTTCAGCCTATGCATATAAGAACTTCTGAGCGTCCGAATAGAAAACAACGTCATCACACACAAGCCCACACAAAACAGTCCAACTTTCACTTGAACTGCGGAGGATGTATTGATTTTAGTCCGTACCTGAAAACTGTACAGTTGTTGTTTATGAATAATTACGCTGTACACAATATAGATTAAACTACGCTTCCGTCCGTCCACTTGATGTGTTATTGCCACTGAGTAGAAACTAGCTGTGTTTGACTTGAGTACACTTGCGATTACCGTTACATATTTCATGCCACTACAAACAGCCGGAATGGGGGATCGAAACGTCTACTAGTCACTTTACGACAGTGTGCTCTTATCCGCTCATTCACCAGTTCTGTGAGTACCACCTATGAAGGGATAGTTTGTGCATAGTTGATTGACAGCTTGTGTCCGCCCGGTTATTCTAAATGAACAGAATGTACCTGAAAATGCCAGTCTGCGCAGGTTAAGGCTGTAAGACCTCGTGAGGTTTGACGATGAGCACCAAAAAGCACTATGAACACCATTTTGAATTCTTGCTGCCGCAGACAGTGCACACTGGCAACCCGACGTGGACAGTATCCACCTACAGTAGCGGTATGAAAATAGGCCACAGTTCAAGTTAGTTACTAAATTCACTTCGTACTTGTTAATCTAAGAACCCGGTACCTGTCTTCATCCGATTCAACTAATCCGGTTATTCTACTGCAGGCCTCATCCGAATCCCGTATAAAAACCAGTAAAATGAGTCAGTAGAAGAAATTATCAGTTGGTTATGTAAATCGCCATGGCAAAATGCCTTACGACCGGCATTCGCTGAAGTATTTTCATTGCAGAAGCTTGCAATGTAACAAAAATGAGACCAGTTATTCCAAGTAGCCCAAACACATCATATTTCATCTCATTTCAATAAGATCGTTCCTCTTTCCCAGCGTATCGCCGTATCACGTGACGTATGCCAAGGAAATAATCAGGCCACCCGAATTTTCTCAATCAGTCGGTCACCTTCACGCCATCTATCATTATAAACCATTATCTTCCGCTCATGACAGTTACCTTTCAGATGACACGTTCATTAAATTCCAGTATTATTTAATAAACTAAACCTACTTATCCATTACATAGTGAAATCAAGTAACATCATACATCAGGTTTGCATTACCCGTTGGGAAGTAGCACAAAACAGCACAACCATTTTTTGCTGGTCGTCCTCGAAGTCAATTACGTCAAAACGTTTCATAAACACTTTCACAAATATCATGTTTTATATTACTATGTTCATGAAAATAGGATTTTTGCGCATCTTCGCTGCGACGAGCAACAGAAAACAAAGCAGATTGTCTCTCAAGAAGCGGTACAAGCAACCTAGTTTGTGAAAACACACAATGGAAGCGCGGCTTAATCATAAATTGTTCTTTTTTCTCGCAAACTGCTTTGAAAAATTACAGCCTTCTGAATAACGTTCGATGTAGACCACTTTCTGGAGCACTGCCACAAGCGGTAAGTTTTTAGCAGTTCGATCCATTAGCTAGTGAAAGGTGGCCGGGGAATAGTAACAAATTGGGGTTCAGTCAAAAATCTCTGGTTTTTCTGAGGTTTATCTCTGGAAAGTTTTTCTGACTCCCAGTAAGATAGTTTACAGACTAACGACCTTTTGCTTGCGATTGGAGCAAAACCCGAAGCAGCTACCGTGACCTGCGTTTCTCGGAAAATTCAGTGCACACTCTTGAACAGCGTCTAGTCACAACAGACAAGATAAATACACTAATAACTTCCGTTGAATGCCAAGTGGGTGTTAAAATTGTCTGTGTCGGCTCCCTGAAAAAAAATCAGAATTATGCCATGGTGGAAAGCGTATTTGGAAGGCGATCTTTACCAGAAATATGGAACCAGACGGCAGTGGCTAGATGAACTATTGGAGATTCTGGACCACACATTCTAAGGAATATTGGGTTTCTGAGGTAGTCTTGAGACTGTTCGTTACTCGATATCAATACATATGCATGAAGTGTTACCTCTTACTCAACAAACTTAACGTGCACATTGTCTGTGAACCTTTAAATCCTCGTGGTCGGGCTGTAAATGTTCGTCATCAAAGCACTTTGATGTCTTATTTGAAAGCGTAGGAAGCAGAACTACTTAAATGTGTCCCATCACGGAATACCTGAATGATTTTTAATCTTTCACTCTTATTATCGGTTGCACTAGTCTAACTGTTGACTATGTCAGGAAAATCTCTAGCAAATTTTCACCATGATCTGAGATACTGAAATTTTCAGTATTTTTCGCTAACCACCTGAGCTGAACATGAGTGGTGAGTATGTAATAATCACATAAGCCATGACTAACGCTTAGTCGTCAGATCACCGAATGTTAGTTTTGTAGACATAATAACGTTGGAGAGATTTAGCCGAAATACTCCGGAGTGAATGGAAGCATACGCATCATGTTGCTGGTCAGAATCCACTGGATCCCCAGGTTTTACTAAGTGGGTTCACTTATAAATCACTGAAAGCTTTCGGAACATGTGTTGAATTCTGACTGTTAAAAGGCACAAGGAAAATCTCTTGGGGTTTTACAAGCTTCATCGTCTATTTGTAACGATAAGCGGTTAAATCGGAATGAGTTCCAATTGAAAATTTAATTTGACCTGTAAGTTTGAAATGTTTTCCGCAGTTGATGACAAAGCCGAATATGGAATAGTGGAATATTGTGCTTCTTGGTACTCTGTGAATTTCATATCTACTAGGAAAGATGGGTAGTCTTCTTGGAATCAGGCGAAATGTTCAGCACATTGTGGTTTTGAACAACTATGCAATTCTGAGCTGGACTTGGTATACATTTTACTACGGTGGGCCGCGACACGAACCTGTTGTTATAGTGCGCCCAGTGAAACATCAGAGTTGTTGTTTATGAACATGGTTTCCCTTACACACTCATTTGATTGAAACAACGTATAAAAACACGTACTGCGGATGCTTGCAATAGGCCTTAGTGTTTGCTCACTTTGTTTAGAGAATTCCGGTTTTTCCGATTCCATGAATGCCTCAATTTTTGTATTAGTCATCTTCAGGGACGCGTCCGTCTCCTTCTTGGATGAGTCCGGTAGGTACATGCCGATAGATTGTTCACTCACACACTGGAAGTGTCTGCCGATAATCGTTTTGAACACCACCTGATTGGTACTCACTTCTTTCCAGTCTGTTTTGGATAATTTTAAAACGGTGAGATTCTTTAATATCGAATGAATGAATCGTTAATTAAGCGAACGCACTCACTAGCAAAGATAAGACCTCCGTTGTAAAGGTGGTTGGTGCGACAGAAAGAAGAACATACCTGCACACTTTCTTTATTCTATGCAAAAAAATGTCTAGGGTTTTCCAAAAATTACCCTTTTTAGCGACTATCCACCAACTCAATTCAGATGTCACTTGTGACCACTTAAATGAAGGCAGAACGCAAGCACGATGTACTGCTTGCACGCATCAAGGTCAAAGAACTACAAGCCAGACCAGCTGCTCAATAAATATTGAACAACAATGTACCGAAGATACTGCCGTGAACCATGACATTAGGCTGATTGTCAGCTTTGTTCAGATTAACGCCTGCAGTCTCGCTGACTTCACGTTGGGCATGAATTTGTAGATCAAACACTTGAGATGATGAGTAGAAAGCGGAGAAAATTCTATAAGCTGGGTTTGTTAAGCAAATCTCAAGAGTGGACGTTACTGCAAACAGCTGTACCAATATTTTCACTTTGAATATCGCCAAAATTTGACCGTAGCCCTTGAATTCAGAAAGGCTTTCCAGTCAGCCTATTTCGAAAACAGGCATTGGTACGAGTTTCACTCTCATTTGAGCTCATCAGTTGTGCATGTCGTTGTCACCAGCCCTAGTTAAGAAGGAACATCATAGAGTATGATGATCTTCATTCCGTCCCTTGATGACAGTAAACTGTGCGCGACTGCCAGCCAAAGATAAACTAGTTTCACATACACTACTTGTGTGCGAATGTAACACGTAGTCATTAGACACTTTAACTGGTCTCGGGAAAAAATAATTGAGGGTCGGGGTAACTGCAGAGCTTGAAAACTAAGTTGCTGTACACTGACAAAACGGAATGATGCTAGCTGTCAATTTAAAATTACTTCACGTATGTGACTCATGATGAATCGGGTGGTTAAATAAATGCTGTTAATTCACTATCTGCAACAGTCAGCGTTGTCCATGACTTGCTTCTAATGAGGACGGATGAAATTAAAACTGCGCTTGATCTTATTAAAGTTATTCTTTAACACACATTAGCTCACAGAATTCATAATGCTCAACGCAATAAATTCCAAGCTGTGATCAAAACTGGTCATTCACCTTAAACAATTATCCATCTTTAATGAGTCGTGACTGAAATGAGGTTTAGTTCATATTCCAAATGGGAATGTTCAGTTTTGTTGGGGAACACAAACCGTGTGTCGGCGATAAAAGAAGGCATTCAGCAAACAGTAACGTCTTTCACTCAAGTTTAACCGTTCTTGAAAGTTTTTCATGATGAATATATCAGCTATGCGACTCCAGTGGGTATCGAATTGACAGAATACGATAGGATCTGAAGACAAACCGCACAGTACCAGCAGTGTTTGAGCATATTTGAAGTAGTTGCCTGTAGCCCCATTTATAACAAACTGTCATAGCCTGAGGGAATACAAAAGTGGGCCAAGCACACATTCAGCAACATGCAAAATGTCTGCTTCCGACAATTTTCAAAACCTGTCGAAAATGCAACGTTAATGACCGTAAACCTTGTGATCAAGTCCAAACATCCGATATGTGCAACTCCTCACTAGGTTGCATGGTTTGGCATAGACATTTCACCGGGGTTTTTAGACGTGGAAGCATGCACAGAGCAAAACCGTACCGTCAATTCACTGTTGTACTAGACACCTTAATATAAACTAAACTACGGTGTTTCGATAAAACCATTTCAGGCTAACGTGAAGCCTAATCAATGCTAATGTTTTGTACTCCATTCTTACCTTGTATAGCAGTATCTGGAAACAGTGCTTCTTCAGTAAAATATTTCAGACTGATGGAAGTGAGTGAAAAGTAGTCATCATTTCCGGAAAACGGGGTGGTGGATTTGGTTATATTGAATACTGTTGACCAGTTGTGGCTTGCTCCTTCCTGGTTCCAATAAAATGATAGAAGAGTTTGGTTTTTGCCGCACTTGGCTTCCGGTTTCAGCGAAAGCTCGGTTGGTGAAAACGATCGAGTGGCTTTTTTATTTTCGGCCTGTTTATTTCCGTATTGATAAAATGAGTTAATATTAGGCAAGAATAACTATGAAAGCTGCATTTTTCATGTTGACACAAACTCAATTTAAAATAAATTTTGTATAATCTTTTGTTTAGTTGTGTTATGCGCCCCACAAAAATTCGGATCAGGTGGCTCGCGATACTCACCCTGCACGGATCATGTATGTACAGTGTGTTGCAGTTTCCATTGCCTGTGTAACGTTAATTTACACTTACTCAGTCTAGTGCCTGTTGAGCGCCGTCCAATTTGAAAGCATTACGGAAATATCTTCTACCCATGAGCGACTGGACACCCAGTATTTGCATGGCCTCCGATTATTATTCATTGGTAAAATTTCTTACTCAGCCCTGGGATAGAGCTTCTTTACTTTAGCCGACATGCAGTGGACCACTTAGAGGCGACGTAACCAATTCAGCTTATCGCGGCTTTTTATGCACGGACCGTAATACCACCATTCTACGTCGTTTGAAGGATTATACAATGTAAAATCGGTCACTGCAAATAAATCGGATGCACACTGTTTTTTCGAGTTCTTGAAACGAACCAACGGTCCAACAATCCGTCTATCACATTTAAGTCGGTCAGCAGGTCTTTGTCATCACCATTCAGCATGCCACGTACAAAACTGAATCTGTATTGACTCCAGTACGTTGAGAAAGTTAACACACTAACGGAGTGAGAAACGATGACTGAATTAGTGATCAGCCGTCCTCAAACATTATTGGAAACTGTGGTCATTGAGATGGTAACAGCAAAAGAGATCAATTTATTCATTTTGAGCTAGCAGGTATTCCAACAGCACATGTTCACACATTTGTAACAAGTCTAATCTTAAACAAGGACTCTTACATAAACTACCCAGCTTGTATGCTATGAGCCCCGTAAACCAGTCGATCTAAAATGGCAAAACCACGCAAATATCTAAATGTCAAAAACAGGCTTCCCAAGGACTAAGTTTTAAGATTAAAGCTTAAAAATTGTTCTACTGTTTAGAGAGAATTAACTGAGCTACTATCATCGGAAAGAAATCATCTTATTTACATCTGTTCAAAGTAATCAATGA
Organism: Paragonimus westermani; assembly: GCA_008508345.1. Classification (NCBI taxonomy): domain Eukaryota; kingdom Metazoa; phylum Platyhelminthes; class Trematoda; order Plagiorchiida; family Troglotrematidae; genus Paragonimus; species Paragonimus westermani. Next base: position 21,912 of record QNGE01002619.1, read on the forward strand.
AGCATTGGCCTGAGGAGTGATGTTGTAGCCCAACATTTGTCTGATGTCCTTATCTTGTTTCATAGATCGGTAGTCAGTTGCACGGCATCTACCTTATTCACGACCGGTATTTCGAAATGAGAATACACAAGAGGGCATAGGATCAGACGGCTTACTTTCTGTGTCGATTCATGTGTGATACCTTTGTCATTGGGTTTCTACCTGACTAGCTCTGGTTATAAGCTACAGACCAAGGCTATTATCAACACTATAGATTGTTTCTTTCGGGCTGTACAACCTCTGTTTATGTACTTACTAACAGTTTATACAAACGCTCCGTTTCGCTTATCAAATTTTTCTTAAGACATCTGGAGACCGAAACAACGTTAACTGCTCGGCATTAACATGTACATGTCCCGCAGCAGGCTCATATAAAACTCTCACACATTAACCAACACCCCTATGCTCCCCTAGTAGATTTTGATCGTTCCGGTCTTTGTGTTGTTCACTGTCTTCATTCTAAAATACAATTCACAGCTACATTGCTCAATTGTAAGAGCTAAAATTGGCTGCAAGAAACAACTTTCTTTACAGTTGTCATACCATGTACTTTGAAAGATTGTGAACAGGACTATAGTAATGTCTTAAATAGTTTACACGGTTGTGTTCAAGCTTCAGTCATTCTTGTACTTCACATATTTTTTGCATTGACATTCTGACGTAAACCTAAGGACAAAACTTATTATGTGCATTTTACAAATAACAGTACTATTGATTTCGGATTACTTTACAGTTTAATCAATGTATGTGAATTAGTGGGTGTCAGAACACTAAGAGATGATTAAAAAATTGAACAGTACGGTTAGTTGAATTTTCGTTCTCACACTTAAATCAAACTGACTATTGGTCAGCAGCTGTTTAATGTCCACGAGAGCTTTCCAGCAAGGAACTCTGTTGCAAATTTTCGATTCTGAAGTATACTCGATCCATGGCTAGACCTGAACAATTCCTATGTTTTGTGTAAGCTGCCTGAAGAACATATTTCGTGTTAGTGTGATAATTACAATATCAAGAGATTTATCAGAGAATGGGTTATTTGCATTTCACCAAAGACAATATTTTCGTCTACTTCTAAATACACCTACGCATTACTGCCATTTTAAGATGCACAGTATAAGAATGTAAACAAATACACAAAACGTAAATTCAGAGGAGTCAAACTACTCTTTACTGGTGGCATGATACTGATGACCAACAAGTTAATGGGCTGCAAAAATTAGTTCTTTAGCTATTTGTTGCAGTTCTCCTTAGGTCACTTGAGATAGCGAACCATTTGTGGGTAACAGAATGGTAAAAGCCTAAGCTTAATTTACCATAAATGACCTTGGCTTATCCACCACCAATGACCTAGTCTTTAAAATACACTTTACCAAAACGTCCTTCTGCATAACAAGTTGTGTGAGTTTTTAAGAAGTCACGAGTATTGCTGTACATTTCTTCGTTCAAGGTCACACGTAATCTGGAACAAACCTCTAACTAATTATTGTCGGGTCACTCGAAAACTGCAGATATTTCGGTTTCGGTTTCCGAAAAATGTATCGCGGCCAACATCATGTAGCATCGACGTGATCTTTTAGTGATGTGGTTGGCTATGGCGCTTTTAGGTTGTCACTTGTCAATCACATATTCTTGAAGTTACGAAGGTCTGAGTGTCAAAGAAGGTGAATTGTTGGTTAGTTCATTTTAAAAGGTCCTCAGTTTTAGACTTTCTTAAGTCAGTTATGTTGAAAAGTACACTTCAGTATTCTCACAATGTTGTGGCTTGTCTCCATCTAATCCAGACATGCTTGATCTTCAGTTTGCCGGCAAACTGATCAATCCACCAGTTCACATGAACCAAATGAGCTGTTATTGTATGCTGCATACTGTTATTCAGTGTACTGTTCATATGAATCGTTATGAGCTAATTACGTTCACTCGTCCATACACCTCTATTTTTTAATCCAATAAGAGGTCAATTAGCATGTAGTTTATAGATTGAGGCTGTACCTCTACAAATGCCAAAGCCTTCATTTAGTTTATTTAGGACTTTCGGTTTTTTTGTGACATCGTGTACAGGTCATGGTGTGTGTGTGACTTAGATTAACAGTAGCAAATTTATCAGCAATATAGCACATAAAAAGTAAGCTCGAATTAACGAACGAAGATTACATAATCATTCTACGGGACAATAGTGGTGGAATGTGTGTACTGTACCCATGGTAGTGGCTCTAGTTCTGGATACAACCTTCACGCACACGCGTGCACAAACATCCACGACTCGGTCCAGATGGAACAGGGATTATACATTAATTCCTATGGAAAGGAAAACTTTTCATGTACTTCATGTTCTCAGTTAAACCACGTGGTAGACATCTGTGTGAAAAAAAATGTTCACGAAGTTGACCAAAATTATACTGCATGAACATTGTATGTTTTCAAACTCACAAACATAATACATGCCTTTTGCTTCGGGGGAGTGGAGGAATGTCTTCTGTCAAGCGAAGCATAGTAGCATACAAATAAGTTGCTGGAATAAAACCAGCACAACTGATAAGTTATGAAAGCGTACTGTGGTTAATGAGTTGCCACTAGTAAAGTGAAACAGCTAAGCTCTCACTGATGTGACAAAATATGAACGAGGGTCTGTAACAAGATTGATGAGTGCACTTATCCTACTGCAGGTGGTCGCTTCACGACCCTCCATAGGGCAAAATTAATTTCATTCTTGTCAGACCTGCTAGTCACGCTGCGTCACTGTCATGCTTGAATTAGTTCGTACCCAACCTGGCACGGTATGCTGACAAAACTGTTTGGGAACTAATCTGAACGTACTGACCGGTCGGTTATCAGTGAGCAAGCATTCCGTGATGAGAGATAACCCAACAATTCCGAATACCTTGACAGAATCGTACGTTATTCAACGTTTTGTTCAACTAACTCGGTGAAGTTCGTGAAGCGGATGGGAATTTTATTCCAATGAAGGAACGTATTCGTTTACACTTTACTAAGAGTGGATCGCAAATAGGACAACTATAAAACTGATCGACACGATTAAAAATCCTAGCGTAATCTCACCTAATTTATCACTTAGTAGACGATCACGTACACACATGGCCCTGAAATTCTCATAGGTTAAAACCGCCCTCTAACTGAGAATCCACATAAAGTCACAGTAAGCGTCGGATATTTTAGATTCACTGCTGAAGAACTACTGTCGTACTTCGGGGAAGTAAATGACCCCGATTAACGGTATAGTACAAACGGATTAGTCGGTGAACCAGAACAACGCCGTGGGTTTTGAGCGTTTACGCAGGCATGCCCTCGTTATCCGAACGTCCGGGCAAGCTCAGGGGGCCATGAGATTGAGGATTGACAGCACAATTATGTTTGGGTGAATGTAGTTTATGGCAGCAGCTATTATCTAGCAAGGACTAACATACCAACTAAGTTTGGCGTTCAGTAAAAAATCAGGCAGCAGAGAAGAAACGTATTAGCAAATAGGATGAGGTAACGTGTACAAATAGGTCTCGATATTTCTGATTCTAGCAAATTTAATAAAACTGATAGTGAACAGAGTGAAATGCAACCAATCAGGTAATAATTAGCAATTGAGAGAACGGAACAGCAAACAAGCAGCAGCTGGCCATCTACCGTTCTATTCAAATTTATTTCTGTCACCAATCACTTTCCGGTAGAACTCCTTAGTGTTCCAACCAAGTAAGCCAAGCATAAGAAAACCAAAGTAACTAAACACTGTTAGACGGCATCACTGTAAATTATCGGTTTGTGAAATTTTCTGCTGGCTCAGTTTAACGAGAATTATACAAGTAAAAATATAAAACAAATATTTGTCGCAGCAGATGTTTGTATGCCACATTTCATCCCAATGTCATAAAACAGTGTACTCTTTACGGTCGGACTTCACACAACGGAATTCAGTATTTGAGACTAAACTGCTGTTTTTCCAATCATCAGTAAGAGTCCATAGGATGCTTGTCTTAATAGTGGCTACTGTCATAAACAACCTTCACCCAAACATAATTGTGCTGTCAATCCTCAATCTCATGGCCCCCTGAGCTTGCCCGGACGTTCGGATAACGAGGGCATGCCTGCGTAAACGCTCAAAACCCACGGCGTTGTTCTGGTTCACCGACTAATCCGTTTGTACTATACCGTTAATCGGGGTCATTTACTTCCCCGAAGTACGACAGTAGTTCTTCAGCAGTGAATTTAAAATATCTGACGCTTACCGTTAGAGGTCAGTTTCAACCTATGGGGACTTTCAGGACCATTTCTCCATTTCAGACTTCCAAATGAGCAGACCTCACGACATCATTTTACGGACACTAGGAAATCCACCTTGAATGAAGTGAACAGCAACTAAAATTCAAATGGATCTTTAACTGCTCAATTATCTCACTAATGAAGGCTAGGCATCACAACACAGATATATATAATCGTAAGAACTGCTAATTTTATCGGTAGGTTATACATCTGAAGTCTATATTTCAACGATTCAACTATCAAGTGTGTTTAAGTGGATAAAATATTCACATTCGTTGTGCGTTATTAGGGTTCTAGCTTCTGAAAACGTTGTGTGGGTTTAATATTTTTCATCCTGTGTCACACTGGCAGTGACGGTGGATATTTGGTTGACTTATTGTACCAAATGATCCAACCAATCATCTATCACTTGCCCAATATATTACTGTTGTCGTTCTTCCAGCTCAACAAGCCTTCTGATGTGGAAGCCTAGTAGAGATTTGCATAGTAGCATCTGTTTTGTAGTTCATTTGAACATCACAGCACAGTTCACCTGCACCCGCGATGACATTTCTAGAAGCCTAGTGTTAAACCAGCGAAACTGTGCCCAAGGCGCTAGCCCCAAATGTATGAGATTACAGTTCAAATCCTGATCACGCTAAGATTACACTCTGACCAGATTTCTAAGGTCGCTCACAGTGTTCCGTATGAACGAAATTATTGGCCAAATAATTACGCCAATGTGTTTGTCCCAGTGAGAAAATGACAAGTGACTAAAGGATTCTCCCATCTTTTGAAACTAAATTCTCATACTCCATACAGTCTGTAATCAGTTGGAGCACATACTGGGCTATGGTCAAATGCTAATCTATTACAGTTATGACAGTGACAAAGATTGTTTGAAAAAAATCTAGCTAAAACTAAATAACAAGACTACTAGCGCAGTTAACACCGTTAACGAAACTTTCACAGATTATAAACATCAGTTTTTGTTAACGTAGTCGTGCGTGTTATATTTATTTAAATGATCAGGCACTAATCACAATTTGCGCATACGTGTTCTGTACGTAAGGTTTTATGGTCCTGTATACTAAGATTACGTGTGTCATACCTCGCAGACCAATAAAATCTTCAGACCGCCACAGCCCGAATCCAAAATTCCCATCATTTATTTCAAGTGACACCTCATAACTATCATAGTGGCTAAAGTAAATACAACCTCTGATGTTGTCAGACTTCACCGCACACGGTTAACACGCTGAATCTGCGTTTATTTATCGTTCGTGGTTCGACTATGAGGTGCAGAGTGATATTCTGCTGAAACGACTTAGTAGCATATACACTCATCTGTATTTCACTCAGTACTCAATTTTTTGTTGGTTTAACTCTCCGTGATTTTGGCAATATCGCTAGTTTTGAACAAGTATGCTAAAATGTTAGTGATGCGTTTGTGTTGAAATGCAGATAATCTCCATTTGTAATTCTTCACTTCCTAAGTAGCTAAATGGTTGAGGATTGGAAACGAACGTGATTCATGTCTGATTCAGGTTACCTATTGCCATCTCACTTTTCTTGGCTGCTGCTAGCGTGTGCTTTTTCCACTACTAACGCGTATTTCGTTACCTCAGTAGTATGCCATCCCTAGTTATTTGGTGTTTTAATGTGTCTCATCACCGTTTTGTTATATGTCAATACTTTTTTCGACTGCTGGTATCAGTGCCGGCGTATCTGTTTTCTCTTAGAGTATTTCGAATATAATGAATGGACACCTCCCTTGTTCATCTAGTGTTTAAGTGTATCTTCTATTATTGTCTCACTGAATACAGGTCGCTCCCGTTCTTTATTTCTGTGTACATGTTACGTAAGTGGTAAAAAGGATCACGTTTGTCTTATGATCTGAGCTAGTTTGTGCTAAGGGCTACGCCTTTTAGCTTTCCAGCTTCGAGATGCGGTTTCAAACTTCTTGCCTCGATCTCCCTGTGGAACTTTACTGAATACTGCTTGCGGCGAAACTAGACTGTGTCCATCTAAATTTCAAGAGCTACAGAACCTCCATACGGCTGTTTGATAGTGCGTTAGGCACTAGCAGTAAACACTGGCTTTCCATATATACAACCGCCACGCCAAACAACGGTTTTCCTGACCTTGGCTTGTACCTTCTAAAAAAGTGATAATCCCATCTCAATGTGAGGGAGGTATTTCAAGAGATTTGCACGCGTCGGTTACGGTCGGTACCAGAACACTAATGATGACTTCCAGTTACAAGAGGATGTGGGCCGTGAAGAATTTTTTATCACAAAGAGTCGTTCTTCCGCAGTGGACCCTATGCCACCTGTCTTAAGCAAAGAACCGAGAATTAAAAATGGAAAAGTATGTACTGCGTGGTACTAGCTCTTCTTTTGAAATACGGGGATGTCTAGATCACACCTCAGGTTTACTAGCACAAGACCCTAACCGCTCCTTCTCCTATCCTTGACTTAGTCTACTACAGTAGACACTGACCTTTCTTCCAGATAATCAATTACAGCTATACTACTGACGCTGACTGAGGGACTAAGTGCTGAGGTGACAGTGACCTGCTGACTAACAGCGTGTCACATCTGGAGCACGGGATGACTATAGGTATATGGAAGAAGGTCTCAGTAGGTGATATTCCTGAAGCGTATTTCAGTGGCAATAAACAATGACCGTTTGCAGTGGGACACTACTTGTCAGCTGTATTTCATAGGGGGGACTCTCAAGAGATATTAAGCGCGTTCTACCAATCGGGGAATGGAATCAGCCTGTCCACACATCATCTAGGGAAACCATACCGGTTGTTTTGGGACTCTTGCACTTTCTCTGTCGTTAGGAACTGCTTGTGAAACCGTTGGAAGTAAGGAGAAAGTCAAGTAAAAAAAATTAAAATCTATCCAGGCCTACTCAGTCCTGCAACTGCAAAAAGACATCTTTTCACTGCCCGAGTCGAGAGCACTGGATACCGAGTGTTACTTAGCACTGTTTTCTTCCCTATTACAAGAGAGTCCTGGGCAGGTACACAAAAGCCCCACTTGCCTCGTGTCTTTTAACACAGCACCAAAAATTTTTTCCCCATCGCGGGCAAAAGGTGACACCTGTCCTCTGGCATGGCTTTCGAAGGATCCCAACATGGAGGACCATTCGGGCAAAAGCACTGGCGTATGAAAGTCTGTTACAAAAACGCAGGTAATGTTGACAACACGCGGGGTAAACCTTTTAAAGCAGCCGGTGACTGCGATTTGATCGCTATTCCATATTCTTGGCTCAGACTGGACTGACGGTACGGTGGGCTGCATCTGGATGGATGCAAATGCTACAAAAAAGAGAGGTCTGATAGGATGCAGGGAGGTATGCCACTTTTAATTATCAAAAGATACTAGCACTTCCATGGTCCTCTGTTAAAACCGCGAACGGTTAACTAGTAGAAAGTGTGGTGAGTTCAAACACGCAGACCTTCTCCACCAGATAATTATCGTATTTCAGTGTAGCAGGTCATATGTAATAAGTAGGTTATAAAGGTTTTCAGAGGTTTTACCGCGAAATCGTAAAACCCACTAACCCTTGAAGACCCCAACGATGATAACATGGACCGTTGAAGAAAATCAATTTTCGCGGGATGGTTCTAAGCGCAGCTGCTAAATATCTTTCGGGGCAGCATTTAGATTTAGTACTTGAGATCCAACTTGCTGTTTAAAGTGCAGTAAGTCTCATCGCTGTCTGATTCATTGACGAACAAGTACAAAGACCACCCTAGTGCATTTATTTTGGGCGTTACTCTCGGTAATAGTGATCAAGTGTTCACTAATTTAGAGTGCTGTATCAGACGGAAATGTTCACCCTAAAGGTCAACATGCAACTCTGTGAGGTTTAAACTTAACTGGTTGATCCCAGGTGCAAAATTCCATAATGTAAATCATTTCCCCAACTACTGTAGAAGGACCTTGGAATTCGGTCGAACGGTATGTACAGCTCCTCACAGAAAAGCATGCATTGTTGGCCAAACAACGCCCACAGATTGGACCCCGTTGATGTAAAACCAAAACAGATAGAGCACATAGATGGAAAAAAATAGCATGGATAGCTTTTGAAAAACTGGCCCCTAGAAAGTGTTACTATAAGTTCATAAAAGAGACCACATTTCACACCGGAGAGTGATTTGCAAACCGCCCACATACTAATTTTCGCTCAGGATGCTGAAGTCACTTAGAAGCGCTGCAACGCGCGTGTTCAGTCTAGAACCGCAATGCATAGGGAAATAGATGGCCCGCAGCTCACCGGTGGCAATTTTTTTACCACTGTTTACAAGAAGGCGAAACGTTTGGCGTTGCACCTCGGTGGAGTTCACTGAAAGAACAGTCATCAAAATTCCACCGCAAATTTACCTACTCTACTAGCCCAGGAAATGACTCACGAGAAACTCACACCTCAAGAAGTAGAGAAGATGCTTTGACAGTTAAATATTCGCAAGACCCAAGAACAATTAGTATTCGAGGGGCTGTCATCCGTACGCTAGCCTACGTATCATTTGTTCCACTAAAAATACCTCTAATCAGTCTAACAAAAAGGTAGAGTGATTCGTGGCTTGCTGGAAACCAACGTCATAGCTATGTAGCTACATACAGTAATTTTTGATTGGTTGCTCTCATTCATATTTTACTGGAAATGTTCGTAACCTTCGTTGAAATAAAATAAATCAACGTCTAACAAAAACAACCTGTTAAATGCAAGTCACCACGGACTCTCAGAAAAAATTCTTGACTTGCCGAATTATGTTTTCCAGCTGAACTAACAGCTCATGGGTATAGGATAACCGGTAGGAGTATTCTATCTCGAGTTCATTAGAGCATTTGATCCGATAGCTCACCGCTTGCTGTTACTGAAACTGAGGCATTGTGGAACAGCACCCATTATCCCTCAAAAGCCACAAGATCTGGGTTGCAACAGAATGTTTAAAATTGCCGTTTAAGAATCCATCTCAAAAGTGTACCTGTTTACAGTGGTCTCTCACAAGGGTCGGCTTTCCGACTGGTCAGCTGAGTGCAGTTCGTCCCTCACCTCAGAATGATCCCTGGGTTTCATCACGGAACGTAATAAAACCACCCGGTGGCACTTCTTCATAGAGAATAATTCTGACAGTCTACCTTAGGTTACTGAATTCAGAAAATTCGATGTTCGATTTCATAGCACTCCTAAACCCGCAACGCATTGCATTTCAACGACACAGACGGCAAGGGGATTGATGTTTTAGCTTATGAAAACCATTTTAAGAGCAGAAACACTGAGTTCGTCGTATAAAACGTATGTTAGGCCCCACTTGCGGTTTCTAATCCGGGCATAAATTTTGAGTCTAGAAAAGATAAACAATCCTTTAAAAGCGTGGCGATATTATGTACTGGAGCGATACAATGCATGAAGCCCTTAGACTATCTCAATGGTTTTAATTTTCTCAACCTATCATTTCTCGAAAAAAGGGGCTCTAGTAGAGACTTGATAAAAATTTTCAATGCCTTATGGAGTATTACAGGAGCATCATTTAGTAATTTCTTTTAGCCACTGAGGATGTCCCATCTGAGGGAACGTCATATGATGGTCAACATGCCGAGAGCAAATAACGGGATCCATGCTATATTCTTCTACCGTACAGTGTTGAACACTTGAAACAAGCACCATGCGCACACTCTCGAGGCCTCAGTATTCACACTCTTCCAGTAAAATCTGGATCAGGTGTGTAATCGAGTTGCCTGAAATAATTTTTATACGGCCTGTTGTCCATTTCTCGTATATATACAGTTATGGATGCAAGTCGTGTTTATGTAAGTGCATTTTCATGAGGTTCTGTCCAAAAATGGACAAATGTACATACGAATGTACTTGCATGCATCTTCTTTTTCTTGTTTGTAAGATGAAATTTTGTTATCACATCTTCCGTAGTGGATGTGAGACACTGTTCATTCCTATGGGAGACTGTTAAATACATTTCGAAAATGGAGTTCGTGACTGTACTATCGCTCGCCGGGATGAACAGAAGGTGCGCGGCAGTGATTTATCACCTACTATCACGAAAAGTGTAAATTCATTGTGAAATATTAGACCTCGCTCCATTCTGCTCACCAATATCCCAGGTAATATTATCGGTAATATTATCGTTCGTAAAATTCAGTCTCTTCCCCTTCTCTTCCGTTTAATTTTTCTTATCACATAACAGCTTTCATGAAAGGCCGAATGGCGAATACAGAGCGAAAGCTGTGACAACATTCTGGTGAAAATAGCCACTACCTCTGTTGTATGACTATATTTCGTACATACCCTGCTAGCACCAATTAGGGATTCAGTTTAGGTGTGAGTTAGGGCTGGTACCGAGAGAGTTTAGGGATGGCTTCCTTTTATCAACAGTGTTTTGGTTGCTGAAAATGTATCTATTCGCCTGTGAGCCAGTATACTCCTTATTTATAGACCACATGAAGTACTAAACATAAAGGAGTTGCATTAAACTCCGGGAAGTTTTCGTTCTACGTATAAACTAGTTCTCAGTCCGTTAAAATTGTTAAGGTTGCGTTAGGTATTTTGTCCCAAATCCCCAACAACTCTCCAAGTGATCTTGGGATTAATCAGGGGTTTGTTTATGCCCATGTAACACATGGCCCACCGCGACTGAACGGTTTCCTGCGGGTTTCGGTGGGCCATGAGAAAAATCATCGAAACAAGCATCCCATGAAAGAATTCTTCTAAAAGTAAACTTCAATGAACAACANATTTCGTTCACTACACATCACACATGCATTCCTCTGCAGGTTTCCCCAGTGTTCATCAAATTGTGGTGCAGTGGCTACAACGTCGATGACGAAATTTTCTGAACACTTGCATAACGAACCGCATGTTTCCGATGAACTTGTGTAAACTATCCAATAAACTTTCCATGTTTACGGATATTTTGGAAAATTCTTTATGGGCGGCGGTAGTAAGCCTGGAGCGCGTAACAAAAATGAAGGGGAATCCGTTTTTTGTAAAAGGGAATTTTGCGGACCGCGTTGAAAGCTTCGCTGGCGATTTTCTCCCCTGGCCCGCCGTGGCCCGCGCGGGGCCCATGCGGGGCCCTAGTCTCACTGCCCGCCTTTGGCCCGCCTCTGGCCCGCCGTGGCCCGCGCGGGGCCCGTGCGGGGCCCGCAACGTTTTGCTACTTGGGTGTATGCAAGCCTCAAATCTTATACTTGTATGTTACGATCGTAACAACCCTCTCTTGATTATAAGGAATAAGCCTCAGGCTGTCGCCTACTAGCAAGGGAAACTGGACTGTCGGGCTACTACTTCACACGACTGGTGAATCGAAGTGCACTGTACCAGTAATGAATACCGCGGAAAAATTTCGGAAAGTCACATAAGATTTCGAAGCTGAAATGTAAAATTAGCCAATTTTGATGAAGAATGAAGCGCTTTTCAATCCTCTAATAATTTTAAAACTTTCAGGTGTGTTAATTAACAGACTTGAACCTAGTGATATCGAATGTCGAGGAAATATTTGGGTAACAACAATCAGTTCATTGCAGGCTTTCTCTCGAATCCCCAAGTGAATCTGTACGTGATCTTACCTTCAGCGCATAAGTGATATGGACCGTCAAATTGAAATCCGCCAACAGGCAATAGGTACCATTGTCGTCCACAATATAAAACATCGGATCGCCTTCTAGCCCAGCACCGTTGGTTGGGGACGTTTGTCGCGATAAACATAATAAACATAAGATAATTCCTTGGCATGCTGCATTCACGCTGTAATAAAGTTATCTTACCCAAAGGGATCCGCATGATGAATCCACGATAAGACAGACGAAATTCGTTCTTTGCGGACCGACTTGTCAAGGTCAGTATGAGATTAAGCGCCCGGCGTAACGTGCGGTCGAAATCAGCAAGCGCGCATTGGTTGAATTGGTACTGACTGGTTGGATGGAAATTATCCGAATGAAGTAAAATCTGTCGTTTGACAGCAATTAAACGGGACATCATTGAATACCGGGTGATATTTCTCTGGTATCGCTCAGGAATTTGAAAATCATTGATTTTCATGACATAAGGGATCAGGTGAGTTGAAAAGTTTTGTTTTGGTCGACTGTAAATCGGTTTGTCTTTCATTTAACGCCGATATCGGAATCGTCAATGGTAGTTGCTGTGACGGTATAAATGGGCCATTCTGTGGCGAAGTTTTTCCTGTGTGATTATTGTTCGATCGTCGCTTGTTGATGAATGATGCGTGATATTCAAATCTGATGGGATATGCCTTGATACATATTCCGTCGGCCTGGCGCATCCTACATTCCTGTTTGGGTTATGGATTATTTACAGGGTTTTGAATATGTCTTCGGGGATCGGGTATTTGTAAGTTCCAACGAGTTCAGAAGTTGCTTAGACAGATACATGAAGGATTACAGTGTTTTGTATGTACTTGGTTCAAGCCCAAAATCAGGCAGTGGACGCTTGAAATTAGTGTGACTGCTGCTAAGTTTACGTGTTAGATGGCGTTTCCGTAGAGAAAATACAGGGAGCGTGAGGACGAGAGCCGTGGATTACGACGTGTTTAGTGAGTTGAGTTCACATATTTCCCATCACAGTTCCGGCGATATATACTGTCAATCAGGCTCCAACGTGGTTAGAAGAAATGCCGAAATTGTTGGTGGCTCTTTTACATTGGAGTACAATCACGACGTAACTGTCTTACTGTGAGATTGGCATCCGACGATTCGTCGGCTAACGGAAAGGGAAGTGAATGCCTCGAGACATCTTTTCGAGTGCAAAACACCAAATGCCGAGTTGAAGCAGTATGTCGCGGATGTTTACGGCAACTATATAACTACCATGGACATTTGCAACGTCCGTCATCGGTTGAAACACTCAGCAATAAGTTAGTTGGTTAGTGCACTTTATTTTTGCAGCGAATCCACCAGAAATTCTGAAATGTGTAGAGAAAAACGGCATACGGCGTGTCATCAGGCACATGTGATTCACACGGAGGCAGCAAGTGCAGTTGTTCAGACGGTTCCCTGATGTGGTAAAGGTCGACGCCACTAATGGGACAAACCGCCACAAGTGGGTCCCCTAGCTCTTCATATTTGCCACAATAGCCTATGTCAGTTCCTGGCTACATACGGGATGGGTCATGGACAACCCGTGATGTGTGTCTATGTTCGAAGTAAGAAATATGCTTTTCTGCCCCATTTCCGGGAGGTGATAGGTGACCATATACGTGTCAGAACGTTGGTTATAAATAAAATGACTGCCTAAATGCGAGCAGCATGATTGGTGTTTGGGTGCGACATGATGTCATGCCACTTCTAAGTTCGGGATTTTTTGAGGAGGTATGTAAGTTGATGTAATAAACCTGACAGTCGCCATTCAGACGAATTCATTCAGGAGCCGATATTTGTTCCATCGCGCGGCTACTAGCAATAACTCAGAAAAGTGAGTGAACACTTTTGTCTGTTTATTTTGAAGGTTCAACCGAGATGTTGCAATAATCAGACGAACAGTCCCGAGCTTCATGAATTACCTCTTATGCAGCTGGCTATATATAAAGCCATGAGGGCACGCAGTATACAGTGAACATAAGTGACAGCACGTGTGAGTGCAATTTCTACAAGTCCATATGGTTACCATCTATTCATATGCTGTCCGTATTCAACAAGCACTTCTATCCACACAGTACGTTGTTGTTAACTATGACCACATTTGCTCTGGGCCGCTTCCCAGTCCATCGACGATAACTTGCTGAATACAATCTGCTCAAAAGCAATATGTTCCGCCGAGAGGTCACTGTGGACGGTACGAATGCACTTCAACTTCATTACAGAATGCTCCATCAGAGGTTGACCAAGCTGCACGATGTAAACCTCGAGACAGGGAGCCGCGTTTTCAAGGCTATCATATCTTTCATGCACCAGTCTATTGAGATAGCTAAGGCCACCTTAACACAGAGACTTTTCTCATTCTTCCGTCCCGCGATACAAAATACTCGAGGTGGGAGAAAGGTGTTCACGTGATGCTGTCTGTGGATATTGTGGCAAGCCCGTCAACACGAATGTTTATCGGTGCGCTAAGGACCAGCTATTTTCCCATGTGGTATTTCCATGTCGCACTGCCCCTTCTGCACAGGGCAGCTGCAACCCCCTTTGACAGGTAAGTTATCAGTTCATTAACTATGCTGGCTCAGTTGGATAGATTTCGAAAACTGTGCCACATCCGATGTTGAAACATGAAGAGACCGTGTGATACACCATAAATTGTCGATGATACCTCTGGAGGTGAGTTCCGAGTTGCTCCCCCACGCAAGCCGGTCCGAGTGAAAGTGTTAGCAAATGTCGCCGGCAACGGTAAGTGATGCCCCACCCACCCTGTTATGTACCGCTTAAATTTGGACCAGCATACACAACAAGAAGAGAACTTCTACGGAAACAAAACCGAAAGCATGAAGGCTGCGGAAAACCGGATGGAATATTCCAGATAATAATCTACATATAATAAATGTATTACGACACTTCAACATCATTCTCGCGCCGTGGCGCTGTGGCTGGGAGGTGCGTGTGGGCTGACCGTTGAGCGTATACCTCATCGGGTCATCCTGAAAGGCTTCATGCAATAGCATGCTTCGCTTCCCGTGTAACCACTTTGCCTTTTGGAAGACAAATGAGGTTCCACCTCCCGCGATTTTCATTTAACTTCATAAACTTGCAGAATTCTTTGTTACCATAATGCCAAACCAGCTTACGCCCGATTACAGTGAGCGGCATAAACGGTAAGCAGACCACGCCAACTTGCGCCTGCATTATGTTTGGAAATCACCAGCCGCGGTCTTACCTACTTACCCACAGCGCCCCCAAATTTCAGTGGTTTCCAGCTACACGTGAAGATGATCATAAATACTCGCACTTATCAACCGTCGGCACCTATTTCACGGGAAATCAAACTCCCAAGTTCACGCAAAATAGTGTACAACTTATACTGTGTACGTTTCTTAATCGTTCGTTGCTAAATTCTTCTATCTACCAAACCCCGAAACTTCGGCTATCTGGTCAACCTAATTCGATCTTAAATGAACGCGCTTCCTCGGCGTTCACGATAAAAATCTTTTACACATTAAAGTAAACATATTCCCCCGAGTACAACAGACACATTTCGTACTTTTTAGAATATTCCGTCCACCACTATTCAGACGATATTCCAAACTCACAAATCAACGGTCTACCAATGGCAGTATTTACCCCCCGCCGATAATTTCCGGTGCGCGCTGCCTTGAATGCCAGTCATAGACAATAATTTCTCCATTCATCGTGGTAAAGAAATCATTTCACTGCATATTCCGCCTTATTGGCCTGGTAGATGGTGCAAAACTTGGAATCGCCGACATCCGTGTCACTGACGCATGTCTGCTTGTTCTAACCTACCGTCGAATGAAGACAACCTTATCGTGTTCTATTTTCGAAATTCGATATTGTAACGCAGCATGCTGTGAACGCCATTTTGGTCTCCGTTTGTGTAAGTCGTGTGCATGTCTTACTGAGACTTTTGCTCACGCTTGTTCCTGTTATCTCCTTTTACAGAACTATCGTTGGAACCCCTACTTCTGAGAAACGCTATCCCCTCGTGTCTCCACGTTGCACTCACTGGGTTCACGAGTGTAACGGATGCACGAGGTCAGAACGTTCGGCTTGTCCGTTACATTTTGGCGACCCTGCCAGGATGGTTTTCGTCAACTTGTGTCGACGTGACCAAATGATGCTTAGGTCATTACGAACTCATGGTTATCAATGTTCGCGGGACGAGCCGTAGATCGAAGACGGTTCTGAAGCACGAGAAGGTCAGCTGGCATGGTTCCCTGAAGGCCGTCTAGAATTATTATCGTTGTACGGAGTGCAAGGGGCGCAGAAGCGTACAAATTGGTGTGTGACGTGTCTAGCGGGTAATCTGCTGTTGGTTTTTACAGTTCACTGTGCGCGACACGTGTTGTAGTTCAAAATTTCACATGGTCTAGAGAAATGCTTGTCTAGTTGTGAGCTCTTTCGAGTAAGAGCACAACCACCCCCTCAGTCGTCTGGTTTATGAGTTCCATCACACAAACCGCAGGCTCACCGTCAGTAAAGTGAACGACCTTAGGGGTCTGTTTGACTACAATACATCAACTACTGACGTTAAGCAGTGTGTAGCTTATGTTTACGGGAAGTTTATCGCAACCGCTGACGTTCGAAATATCCGCCGCGAGTTGAAGCCTGCAACGTCAAGTGAGTTTGTTACGTGAGGGTGGTAACGGAACACTACAGAACCCCGAAGAAATGCTGTCGGTGATCAGTACCATAGATGTGACGCGCACTATGCGAGATGAAAACAACAGATATCCGTATATATGCGTTGCCCAGCAATCATATTGCGGCAAAGACGGTTAGGATGGATAAGATGGCTGCGCACCTGAGGGTAGCCCGGGTGGTGTTCGGCTGCAACATTGTGTTGCGTTACTTTCGGGCACGTGACGACGTTAGTAAGCGTGTATGTGGACAAAATTCGCCTGACGTGCGCTTTGAATGACAAATTCATTTCGCAGCCGTTATCTCTTCAGCCTAGTAGCTACGCTGGACAGTGAGGAACAGTAAGTTGCACACTTACACCGCATTTCGTAGGCTCAAAGGTGACTCGGATATCATCCACCGGAACGATAAGAGGCCTTTGCATTGTTTTCTGTCGTTGGCTTCACATCAAGCCCAAGTGGACCGTTCATGCGCGAAGCGATATCGTTCACTTGGGCAATCCCACGAATAATCGACCGAAGAATTCTAACGGACAGCTAGAGAAAGGGACGTCCCCTGGAGACTTCCTAGCCGTTGCCATTCAAGAAATATGGGTAAACAGCAAATGGCTGATGTGAAGGTATGAAGTGCGAACTATTCACGAATGTTACCGCCGTGAAGTTGTCCATGTCGACGTGTTCGTCGGCAACGTTCTTCGCCGAATGACTAGGTTCGCATGTCATCTTGTCTGAAAACATCTGAACGTACTGACTCCACGACTCCACTCCGGAACAGTCTCTGAGTGCAAAGTAAGCGGCTCTCCAGTAATCAACTTGAGCACTGCGGCTTCGTGTGCAACATGATGGCGACACCTTCGTCGTCGATAGAGTGCAAGGTGGTTGTGGGTTTCATTTTTACCGTACAATGTGGCTCCCCTGCATATATATTCTGTTATTGTCTCGGTAACGTTTCTACCCACACAACAGGGTTTTACGCAGCGTCCACTTCCGTTTACAAAGGTCACGTCCCCTCTCGTGGACTGTGGCCGATGAAGCGCTCATTGCCGAATCAACGGTTGGTGAGCCGACAGCTTCAGCCTCTCACTGCAGCCAACTCCAACCGTTACTATAAAGCCCTGCACGATTTAACTGCGAAGCTGCATGACCGCAGCAGTCCATCGGCGGTGACCTCCTTTAACATTGAAATAGTGGAACGCGATAGGACTATTTTTGCACGACTTCCCCACTAACGTGCGTACAAGCAGCAAGCAACTGAGATGGGTGAACAAGCCTGAAACAGGATTGTTATGTGGACACTGCGGTCCCTGTGGTGCTGATCAACTGATTTTCACTCTGAATGTATTCCGCTAGCGGACATGATTGAGTGTCCATTCTGCGGCATCCAGCTTCATCTTCAATCACCTGGTAGGTGCTAGTTTTGAATTTGCAGGTCTATTAGATTCGTCTACCTCAACCATTGCTTGCACTCCTTCGGTGATCATGAAAAAAAGGCCCTGAGCAGCAGCTTTGGAAAATGTTGACTTAGACCAGTTCACGGACAGTGTACCACTTGTACACGAGCAGAAGAAAGCGCGAATCAGCGTAACCTGGAGCGGTTATCTCTTCGATATAATTGAGGAAAGTGAGTTCTTTCACATACATGCAAACGGTTATCTTGCAGACATCAGATTTGATGAGCGGGGTGACAGGGACTTTTTCCGATGTACGGCTTCAGTCATTTAGAAGACAGACAGAACGCATTAAAGTCCAGAACTACATTCTGTGTGGAAGAAAGCCGGAGTAGTATGTACCATTCTCCATAGACTTCAAATACCTCATTCATGTCCATTTCCCCACCTGTTCGTTCTCAGTGACTTCACTCGTTCACTTATGTGCCTAAACGTGTTTCACTCGTAAGCTAGGACACCTGCACAGAAATTTTGTAAACTTTCAACTTAGAAGTGTTCCCAGATGTCATTCGTTGACCAGGCAACCTTTCGCGTATTTCAGCGTACGTCATACTTCCATGAAAAAAGGCGACCTTGGTAGCAGCGAATGACTAGGCATGCGGAATATAACTGAAAGAATACCGCTTACTTGCCCAGTTTTTGTGTATATTCCTCCGTTACCACGTTTATGGCTTTATAAAAAGTTGTCCGAATGATCCAACCACGAATTACTCGCCGAAACAACAATCACGTTTTTCCCTTTAACTACACTTATATTTCGAAAAAAGCATGCCTCCCCACGTCGATCACATTGATTTATAATATATTCCACCGATGATTCTCCGAAGTGAAGTCTGAATCAACTTTCCGTTATTTTTCCACTGATCGCTATGCCGCTGAAATGCCGCAACTATATTGCTTACGCCTTCGGAAGATTAAAACAAACACATTTCTAGCAACAAAGTTCAATGATTTCACGGACTGAAGCCAGCCACAAAATTGAAGCAGTGTCAGAAACTTAAAAACCGTTTCTGCCCCAAACGTTAGTGATATTTATGGTTTATCAATTACATGCAGCGCGTGCTGCTGTGTTGTTGACACTCTTGGTTTTCCATTGTGAATGGCTCACTGGGTCCTTGGTTGGTGCCTGTTCGTGTGGTTTCCTATTACCGGACTATTTTTGGAACCCCTACTGCAAAACAACGCTGCTGCCCAATACCTCCACATTGTCCCAAAGTTCGTCTGCAAGCGTTGAGAGCAATTAACTTAGAAGTGGCCGAGTTGCAAGATAAAACGATACACGGGATCAAGGCAGAAGCCAGAAGTTCTGCATCCAGTAACGCTCTTTCTTACTCAGTATGTACAGCCAAGCGCACCGCAGCCTGCCGGTTGCAAATAACCCAACGAGTAAACAAGGAGTGCGTTACCGACACGCGAAGTTGACGTGAGCGAGCGAATAACAAGGCGAAATGATAACACAGCGGAACAACAGGCGAGCACGCAGTGGAGCCGTACGTTTGAATGGACGGAGTACTTGCAGATGACCATAATCGTGCAAACAGACGATTAAGCTGATGAAAAGTTGGAAACGTGAAGAGAACAAATTGCGATCGTAGCTTAAACACAGTTAGCAATAAATAACTAGGGTCGCTACAGAGCTTCTCCGCCATAAACCAACCAGAGGTTGACCTCGACAGTGAAGGAGTTTACAGTTATCAGGAAACGATGACCTCAGCAGGAATTGTTTAATTTAATGTTGTCACGGAACGTGCGCCTACGTCCGGTGGAATGAGGCGGAAAAACAATTGATTGGTGGAGCACTGTTGGGAAGGTTAACAATCGTAGATAAACGTTGGAATTGAAAACAGGTATGTTTTGTTCAACCCAGTAGGACCGTAGCATTGTTCGCGTCCATCGTAGACGGTCTTCGCGGGATTATGAGTTTTCCAGCATCTTTTCGCAATGCAGATGATGGACCGTTTACTCTCGATGTCTAGAATATGCAGTGGTCCTAAACAGAAAACGATAACCTCACCGGGTTTTTGACCTCGTTGCATCCGACAAGATGAGGCGTCCTTTTCTTTCCAAAAAGACGTCTTGTCGTCAGAATTTGCTGTAGGTAAAGCCATCTAAAATGACCTTGGTGGAGAAGTGCACCAACAGCAAAAAATAGATACGATGTAGTTTCATATATTCTGTAAATCGCAGTGGCCTCCTCGACCTGCGACCACGTCTGCCCTGAGGACTTGGCTCCGCCGAGGCAGGCGGAGTCACACTCGATACCGAATCAGTACAAACGCTAAGCAATGCATTGACTGAAGAGTACGTTGCTGTTCGCGAATAGGTTTCCATATCAGGTATCACTATAAGCGTTAGTTTCAGTCTAGCAATGGGGATAACCTCGCGTTTACCACTGAACTTCAACACGAAGGTCTTAGCGTAGCGTACGAGTACGAGGAACGGACCCCTATATGACGGGTGCAAAAGTCATTGAGGTGTAACCGCACAAACTAAAACATGAAAACAAGTCGACAGACAAGGATGTACTTACGTTGGCGTCGTCTCTTCTTTTTGTGAGGTCGGTCGGAATTATCTCACGGGTTGAGCCAACCGCTAGTCGTAATCCGTGAAGTTGACATGCCCTGTTGTGCATGGGGTAACCATCTCTCCAGATAAACTTGAGGAGCACCTGTAGAATAAGTGAGTGGAGGTGGTGTGCAGGTCCGCCTTCAGCGTGTCAAGGATACTTAACAAGACTAGCGGCAAACGTTCGTGCCATGAAGAGTTGTTGCCAGCGGATGGCGACCTTTTCAACTGCCAATAAAAACGTTCAGCTAACTCGCTACCTGCTGGGTGGTAAGCTGCTGTGCGATTTCTACTACAACCTAGCACACTGAGAAGTGGCGTGAAAGCTAAGTCAGAATGTTACCCGCGATCGGTGTCCACTACAGCGGGGCAGCAAAACTGAGCAACCCAATTTTCAAAGAATGCCCGTGCGACGTTTTCCGACGGGCAATTCGAAATCGGTGTAGCTTCAGGCCAACACCCATACGAGGGTGGCAAAGGTACCACCAGGTCGACATGCACATGACTGAGACGCCCATCACGTGCTGCAGGCAACTCCCGCTGGGGTACGCGTGTGGTGACTAATGTTAGACCACCGGCAGTGTGTGCACGCTTTGGCTCACGTGTACACTTCTCGGTTGACATTGCGCCAGACTAAGCGCTGGGTGACCATCCTGACAGCTGAACGTATGCTTGGGTGAGACATGTGCACCGTGTCGGAAATTGGGCGGCGGGGGACAATGGAGTGACCGGATGAGGAATGCTTTGTGAACTGTCACAGACACTCATCCATCCTGATGAATTCATGGGTACACTTTCTAGTTTAAGGGAACTCGGCCGAAGAAGTTGGTCTATCTTCGGATCCTTGCCTTGTGTGGCTGCAATCGTTGACGGACTGACTGAGCCTTATGCCGTGTTCGTTGTAGCGTTGGTGCGCGCGACAGCACCTGCGAATGGGTTCGCAATACTTGAAGTGTGACGAATATGGGTCGTGAACTGAGCGACATAATCCAAGTACCGCATCTTCCTGGGGGAACACCTGTCAGTTGTCGAGCACAGAGCGTACGTTAGCAGCTTACAGTCTGTGAAGACGATAAAGTTCCTGCCTTCAAGCGCATGTAGAAAGTGGCGAGTGCCGAGATATACCACCAACAGTTCCTTCCAGAAAGGACAATACCGCGACTCAGTTAATTGTAAACGTTTACATAAAAAGCTAGTGGGCACCAGTCGTCACCGAGCTGCAGCTGCAGGAACGCTGAAACAGCCACTTCTGATACGCCCATGATTAGCGCTAAGGGAGCGACAGCGACTCCACATTGGCGCCAGCCTTTTCGTAAGTTAACGAGGGTCATTTCTGCAACCGTTTTAACTATGAATAAGTGTACCTTACCTCTGAGTAGATCGGTGAACGGTTGCATTAGACGGGCACATTAGGGATGAAACGGCGGCAAAAATTTACTGAACCATCAAAACGGCAAAGTTGTTCGAGCGATGTGGGCTCCGGGTAACTCACTATTGCCTGCAGTTTGCTGGGGAAAAGTTTGATCCTGCTCGTGGATATACTGCGACCCGGGAGGGTTACACGAAGCACGTCAAACGAGCACTTAGCCAAGTTTATGGTCACCCCATGATGTGGCAAACGGGCAAATAAAAACCACAAGTGCCCGCAAAGCTCTTCTTGTTCAGTTAGCGACGAGTATATAATCTAATTACTGATCAATCCCATCCAGTCCACGATACACGTCGTGAATAAAACGTTGGAAAGTCTCAGCGGGGTTGCCCAGACCAAACGGCATGCGCAATATTTCAAAAATTCAAAGTGGTGTTATGACTGCTGCCTTTGGGACGTTTTCGCGAGCTACAGGAATCGGGTTATAAGCGCGGACTAGATTGATCCTGGTGAATATTCTGTTCCCCAATAGGTTCAGCGTCAAGTACTGAATGTGAGGATTTGGACACCTATCGGGGATGGTTGCATTGTTCACTGCTCGATAGTCGCCACATGGGTGCCAGCCCCTGCGGATCATTTAGGCACGATGTGCAACGAAAAATTCCATCGACCATTGAACGGACGGGTAATGCCGGGTTGCAGCATACGCTCCAATTCACCTCAGGCAGTTTTAAGTTTATCAGAAGCTAATATGCGCGGATGACTTCAAACTGGTGGTTCTTGTGTGACAATGTGATGCGCGACGCCGGTTGCTACGGCCGGTGGTTCGTAAGCGGGGCGGAACTGTTGAGGAAATTCGGATAGGAGTTCCCCATAAGGCTTGCAAGCCACGGGACTGACTAGTAGTGTACCGATCACAGCGGCGTGTGACGGCTCGCCCCAAACATTGAGTTTTGTCGGAGTATCGATCAGACGCAATTGACGTGATTTGATTAGTGAATCGAAATTTTGGAGGAAATCTCTGCCAACTGAAGGGAAGGTACATCGACCACAAAAAAATTCACCGAAAATCGCGCCGAGGACCAAAATTTAAACTCAACAGTCGATGGTCGTTTGTTCAAATAGACGTAGCGTTTGCAACTCGGAGTGTGTCGCCAAATTCTGATCGCATCCCCGTTACCGAATGCGGGATGACACTAACCTTCACTCCTGTGTCGATCCAAAATTGGATTTTGGAGATCAAACCCTCTGAGAAAGAAGAAACGACTGTTGTTTAGCCGGCCTGTGGCTGTCATTGCTAACACCCGCCAGTGTGTTAGTTTAGCCGCTTGTTACCACGACGGCTACGTGGTGATTGGCAGCATCCAGTGCTACTAACGTGCTACCAACAAACATTGGTAGTTGTAATGAGGGTGGCGATCGAGGACCTGTTGAGGGAATTCTCGATGGACGTTGGCACAAAGATCCACTATTTCACACCGCAACTGAGCTATCCCAGTGTCTGGTTTCAAAGATTTACGTTCACGACATACCAGTGGTTTGCGCGGATTTGCTATCTCGGCGTCCTTTGTGACTAGCAAATGTGACCAATTAATGCTCACTGCGCCGTGCCTCGGAAACGTTCCTGCATTGCTTCGGCAGAGGCCGATATATCACTTGACGGACGTGAGGACAGCAGGGATAGTGGCCCATGTGCATACTCAGACACCTCTTGCATCTACAACTCTTGCAAAAGCAACTCTTACAACTGTGATTTACCTACTGCATGTAGCAATTTTTGAGGGAAAACAATTGTTCCAGACGCATTTTAGCGGACGGCTGTGAACCCTTAAGAATAGTTCGCTTAGCCAATGTTGGTTTCGTCAAGGGTTGCTGCGTTATTTTGAGATTGCTGAGGTTTTATTGATGTTGAAAGGTGGCCCTACCCTCTACTCTCTTCCCCAAATGAGATACATTATTCCTCCTTGTTCTTACACAATCTCCCTTGACCGTTTCCCTTACCCCTATTTAGTCCGAGCCCTGTAAACTTCCAAATACCGAAATTAGACATTTTTCTTCCATATTTTTCCTTGATTAACTTATGATTCTCGTCGTTTCTCGATGCATGAACAGTCGTTTTGCTCTTACCAAACCAATGACCATTTGTTTGAGTGAGCTCAACCCGTTTTATCGTCCACCATTGTTGATCGGTGCCTGGTTGTTAAGTTGTTGTTCGGGCACTTTCTTTGATTTCTGAGGATTTTCACATTCGAGGTGAGAGACAATTTTCTTGTACATTGATTCAATTAGTACCGTATTAAATCCAGTTATTACGAGCGCCTTCTCGTTAACCGTTTCGAGG
>QNGE01002619.1:47377-79463 GCA_008508345.1 Paragonimus westermani
CCAACTCGATTACTGCACTTTCATTTACTGTCATCTACGCAAGTCTGATAGGCTTGTGTTAGAAAACCTTCAACGATCGTTCACCAAGAGCCTATTAGAATATTCTTCTTCGCTCACCGATAGACAACGCTGTCAGAAACTTGGTGTTGATCCACTTTGGCTGCCTAGATTAAATTTGAACCTGACGCTGCTGTATAAACACATACGTTTGGGTGCGATTACTACAGCGTCCACCGTCCACTTACAACACAGCCCTCCATATAGTTCAAGAAATAAGAGTTCCACCTTGCCACCTCAGCTGTCTCGCAGAAATATACGCGCAAACTTCTTCCCTGTAAAATATTCCCATGTACGGAATAAAAATCTGAGTGGACTCAGAGCCAGTAACAACATTCAGCATTTTAAAAAGGGTTCGGACACCTATCTTACGTTATCAAACATAATGTCCCTCTCTAAACTGTCTGTATCTCCTGATAACATTGAGTGTGATCCGGGAAACATTTAGCCATCTGATGCGTATCACGTAGAAAACCACACCGCTGTCTATCGTCCCTCGAAAACATCCTGCTTGAAACAGTCTTTTATATTGTTTCCTCACGAGATCATATAACACTTGGCCTACTGCGCGCTCACCAAACCGTTTGAAACCGAACATTATTTCAGTGGCGTGCGTTTATTCATTTATACACAGTGCCCAAATTGCTAGGTAATGCGAATGCGGCGCTTAATAATGAGTCCAGCAGAACGGCGTCATGTGAGCTTCAGTTATCACACGCACATTTCATGCGGTCCTCCAAATCGTCGACTCAATTTTCCATTTGCCCGAATAAATCCCGAGTGTACAGCAACATGCCACAACAAACAGTAGATAGGATTATCCATTCCAATAATCATAGCAAAAATAATAATATCGTATGAGTTCTCTGTCAAAAAATACCGCATACACATCGTCTGTCACAATAAATGTTACAACTCCACATTTTCTAATCTACCGTGTGAGATTGCATTCTCTTTTCCGATCCCCATATTACCCATTGAGCGACGAATGGACGCGCGGAACTTCACCTTAGGTGGGCGGTTCGCGAAATGTTCAAATTTTGACGTTTATCGAAGAATCGACGAAATCCTGCGTTGGAATCTGCCCAATCGTTAGTTGGATTTTGGGATTTTCCGCCGTGTATCGTCAAAGCTGACCCATGTTGACATTTTCCGGACGCCAATTTTATCTTCTACTGGCGAAACACTCCAAAGATACGTTCGGGCCTTCTTTCAGGACTGACCTTGAACTGTTTAAAAAATTGCCCATCCACAACCTTGTAAAAAGTAAATTAATGTAACATCCCATTTTTTGATACTAAATCTGTGGAACGAGTGAATTATCTCCTCCCCTGTTGCGTGCGTCAACGTTTCATAAACTACATTCATTTGCCCATTGACCGCGTCCTTCTTGACAGCAGGCTCCACGTTTGTGCTACTGTTTAATTAATCGTTTTTGTATCGTTTATAAATATTCGAAGTGATCGCACATGACCCAGAGTGATTCTCACATATGCGTTGAGAAATATATTATTATTATCATTATTTAAGGATCAACTCGTGGCGGTGTCTTGAAAAAGCATGCGGATGCAACTCGAGACTTCCAAGTCGAGTCTCGTATGTGACGGTTCTTTGGCTTGTGCTCAGTTCGGTAGCTGCGCGCTGAAACGCTCAACAACTAGTGTGTCTTTCTTCAGGCTCGTAAACACCGCTTGATTGGCAAACTCGTGGGACGATCTTATGTAAACCCCGTAAAGCGCTTGAAACGATTTCCTGTCCAGTTGGGGAAATGGCGCCTAATAATTCCAAGAACGACAAACCCCTTTTTGTCAACCTCTCCTGGTGATACGCGAAAGATAAGTTAGACTGCAGCCAGATGTACAGGTCTTCCCTCAGGTGGTTCTTCGTGATACCTACCGTGTAGAATGCACTACTAATCACGAGGGCGTTGCCAATCTACACCAAATGACATGTGAGCACACTTCTTGCTATTTAGTTGGAAACTTCAATCGTCCGACCAGCGCTTAATCGAGTCTAACTTAATGTGTGGTACAATGGGATCGGTAGCATTCAAGATTTTGCGCAGGCTGTGCCTGGAAGGTACTGCTGGAAATATCCTCTGGAAGCTCACTAATGTAAATAAAAAATAACAAAAGACCTAGCACCGACCCTTGGAGAACCCCCTCAGAAATGAAGGAGGGAGAAGATGGGTTTGATCCGGTGTTAACCCTAAAATTCTGTTTTCCAGAAAAGGAATAAATCCAGCAAAGCACCCCGTCTTGAATTTCGCAAACTTCCAGTTTTTATTCCAGGGAGCCACATGGTACACAGCCGAAAGCCTCGGCATAGTCGGAGAAGATATTATCCGAAGTAATATTGACAACATATATTTCCCAACGTACATGTGGGAAGCCCGCTGGGATATGCGCGATGATCGCAGATAAGTGCGGACGATGCAAAACGACAAACAATTGAACAGTACCCCAAACGCGAAATCTGCCAGAAAAACGGGCGTAATGAGGAAGAAAAGGACTGCAGTTCACAAGGCTTTGACGCGCGCAACAGGAAAAAGACAGTTCGCTTGTTTCACAGATTCAGTCCAAAATGTACGATGTTACATTAATTTACCTTCAACAAGGTTACGTCTGAGTCTATCGTTCAAATATTTAAAGGTCACTCCGTGGAATGCGTCCAAATGCACCTGCGGATTGCATCACTATAACGTGATATACCTAGGGCCGCAAAAATGTTAATCTGAGTCAGATTTGGTGAGGGGGAAGAGGAAATCCAAAAATCTGGCGAACCATTGGGTAGACTTCAGCGCAGACCTCCGTCGATTGCCGGAAACCGTCGAAACGCTGAAAATCCCGCGAATTGTTTGATCGAGGCGAGGTTTCGTGGGTCCACTTGTCGCAGAAGACTTCTTCACACAACGGATGTTTATGGGGTTGGAAAAAAGAACGCAATCTCACGTTAACTGAGAAAGATGGAGTGATCACATTTACTACGGCGTGTAATGTGTGTGCAATTTTTTCGACAGACTATGCAATATTTTTAAGTTGCCTTGGTTAATAAAATATACGACGCTGTCAGCTGGTTGTTCTGATGTTCCACGGTTTAACGGAGATTTATTTGGGCAACCGGAGAATTGAGTCGACAAGCTGGAAGACCTCATGAAATCAGCGCGTTCAAACCATAGCTCATATAAGGTCATCCTGCTGGGTTTACTAAAAACGTCAGTTTTATTTTTTCCAGCATTCAGGGTAATGCCTGTGTATGAGTAAACATACGTGAATAAAACGTTACTGATTCCACAACGGTTTCGTGAACATGCAATAGACCAAATTTTAGATGAGGGTATAGGTAATTGATATGACGAACAGTTTTCCAGTGGAGTCTGACATTAGGGACGGGCATGTACGTTGTTTGCAGATGGCAGCTAAATGTTTCCCGGATCACACTCAATGTTATCAGTAGATACAGACAGTTTAGAGAGGGACATTATGTTTGATAACGTAAGATAGGTGTCCGAACCCTTTTTAAAATGCTGAATGTTGTTACTGGCTCTGAGTCCACTCAGATTTTTATTCCGTACATGGGAATATTTTACAGGGAAGAAGTTTGCGCGTATATTTCTGCGAGACAGCTGAGGTGGCAAGGTGGAACTCTTATTTCTTGAACTATATGGAGGGCTGTGTTGTAAGTGGACGGTGGACGCTGTAGTAATCGCACCCAAACGTATGTGTTTATACAGCAGCGTCAGGTTCAAATTTAATCTAGGCAGCCAAAGTGGATCAACACCAAGTTTCTGACAGCGTTGTCTATCGGTGAGCGAAGAAGAATATTCTAATAGGCTCTTGGTGAACGATCGTTGAAGGTTTTCTAACACAAGCCTATCAGACTTGCGTAGATGACAGTAAATGAAAGTGCAGTAATCGAGTTGGAACCGAACACACATTTTTTAAGGCGTCAGCTTCGTAACCGGTAGACCGAACGTCTTCATGATACAACCTAGTTATTTTAGTCTTTTCTATGTGAAAACTTACTTGTTCGGAGAAATTGAAGGAGTTTGAGTGCCGCATTCCCAGATCTTTGACCTGGGTTGTTGTATCAATATTATAACCATCTAGTGAAACGGAACCATGTGGTAAGTTACAGACATAAGTGATGGCGTTCGACTTGCTCGCTGAGAACGTCATCAGTCACGTTTTGCACTACAACTTGAATGACGCTAGGTCCCGTGGTATATTTTGTAAACAAAAATTGATGATACTGCCCTAGCGGAATGTGTAAGCAATTCCGATTTCGTAATCAGTCTTCAAGGCTCGTGTTTATTGACATCACATACGTCATTTTTATGCTTACTAATGAGGAGTGAGGATGTGGCTTACTTTTTTCAAGTTGACCATCACTCACTTTTGATCGCAGCCTTCACATTCATACAGACTTTTCAGCCAACCCAGCAAGTTTGATGAAAGCAGGTAATCATGGTGTATTACTGATAAGTAGTCGGGGATTTGGTTTATTTTCATGTCGACCAGTGATCAATAGATCAATGATCTCCACCTGTCTCGGAAGTCTTAATCGCGGGATTATCGATTGGAGTTAACAGGCAGTAACTGTGTCTCCTCTCGAGACGATTGAGCAAGTTGATTATTGCTCACAAGCGAGAGCGGTTGAGCGTTCAGATTTGATAATTCGGTCATGCCTAGTGTGAGGTCAATGGCACAGTGGTCAAGACGGTTGCCTCGTGAATGTAATGGCCGGAGTTCATATTCCGGCCTTAGCAAGTATATGCACTACTGACGAGCTCTAATGAGAGCGAAACTGGAGTCTAGTGCTTCTTTTCGAAAGAGACTGGCTGGGCAGTCTCTCTAAATGCGAAGGCTGCGATCATTTATATGCAGTAAGCAAAGCAACGGTCTCGGAACGCCTCCTTAATTCAACCCATCAGTCACTGGTTTGAGTTTTGAACAGTGCTTGCCGGTTTTGAATTTTCCGGTGCAGCCTTCAAGATACGACGAGAGGCCGACATACAAGGAGTCTCTTTTACCAAGAGACGCTATTTTGATCAAGAAGCGCTTATGAGGCGCACGATCAGATGCCTCATGCGTGTCTTAGGGTACGATAATTTCCGCATTTCCTGTGTCCACAGACATCGTTATATGGCCCTGTATCCCAACTGACACGTCATACAGGGGCGGTTACCGAGGAAACTCTGCTGTGGGAGGCCTTTAGGGTTCTGTGACCTCAAGAACTTGAAAATGTGCACATTTATTGTCCTTTCAAACATACTCTTGTAGGCTGAATTGTGGTTGATTAGACGGTAGTTTCCGACGTCCTGCCTTAAACCGCCCTTGTATTGAGGCATAACGGTTGACTTTTTCCATTGAGGAGGGAAAGTGCTGCATAAAAGTGATAGTAAAATGATGGGTATGCGTTCATCTCCTTCCGTGATGACCATTGGTGGGATGCCATCTGGCCCAGGATGGAATGAAGGTTTAGTGGCAGCTAATTGTGAAGGAAAATTTCTAACATCAAAAAGAACATTATTTAAAATTTTATCTGTTCTCGGCGGAATATTCGCAGGTAATGAGGTGTTTTCTACGCGAAACGAAGCAGAAAAGTTTGGGTTGAAGATTTCACATATTGCCAGAGTTTCATCGACAACCGTGTTGTCTTTGAGAGTGATAACTTTTACATCCGGGTTCTTCATGGAATTTCCCCGTCTCAACAGTTGCACTAGTATCTTGCATCTCTGCTCTTTAAAGAGCGCGAGATTCTCTTCGATTGCATGACGCGGTTGCGACTGACATTCTTTGTTCAGACATTTTGCTAATTTGCATCACTAGTGAGAAATGTAGTGTTCTTCTGCACCTCGAATTAAGCATTATAAACCTGTCAGTCTGTTCTGTAGCAAGGATTCTACCTTGTACATACGAATCGACGCGTTTTGAATTTATGAGGCCAGAACGTCAATACGAATGCCAGATGTTTAATGAAGTCCTCGGCCACTAAGTTTGTGTCTGATGTGAGAAACAAGGCATTCCAATTTAAGGGTCATAGTAGGGAGAAAAACACGTACCGACCAATGAATCTGATCGGAAGGTAGAATAAAGCTCTCTGCTGAATAGCCACATTGAATTCAAACAGACATTGACGACACTGTGATCACCACCCGAAAAGTGTTGTAGAACAGATATCTCTGCAGGCGAGGTACCTGTTAACTCAGTGACAGAGTCGGAATGTGCGTTCTCTTAGTCTAGTCTTACGCACGGTCTGGGCTGGATATATGTGCACATATGTCTTAAAGTGGACAGAGGGCAGAGGATTATACGTAAACATATATACTGATATCGAGCGTGGCTCTACAAATTCAGTAATAAACATTTTAAGTGTACAGCGATTTACAACCAGGTTTACCAGCGCATACAGCAATGCGGCGGAAACGTTGCGAAACGTTCCATTGATTTCAGCGGTAAGACATGCAATGGGTTACAGTTAGTCATAAACAAACGTGACAAACTATGGTAGGAACTGAAACATGAGTAAGAAATTCGAACACAATTCAAATGTTTACGTCCGATATGGTGTTTGCAGAAGTGAAATAAATTCTGGCCTATCCAACAGTCAATAATAAGAGCGGATATTGCAAACAAATAAATCACTCGTGAGTAGAATAAAGTGAAATGGGAAATTGGAGTTCATAACACTTATATGGGATCCAATATATTTCTCCGTCTGGTGAGTGTTAGGACATGTTGGTCCCATACACTCAGTTGAACTTATGACCGAGATTCGGCTTGCTTTGCTGGAGGTGAGAATGAAGACCAGGAGGTGTTAAACATGTTCAAGTCGCTACCTATCAGTTCATGTTCGCGAAGTATGTCGGGAACCTGCTTCACTGTCTCCATAAGGTCAGTCAACTCATTGCTGGCAACATTAGACGGTATGTAAATGCATCCTATACGTAGATCGCGAGAACCAATGGAGACCATTAGACTGATCAAGTGTTACTGCGGAAAATCGTCCTTTTAGGTAAATAATGTATCCACATCCTTGTCCTATGAGACGATCCCTACGATGAATGTGGTATCCTACGATGCTTATCTGACTGTCTGGGGTGTTAGGAGAGCACCACGTTTCAGTCACGAGAATGATATGGGGAATGGATGAAAGAACAAGGAATTTGAAAATGTGGGTCCTACTAACCAATGATCCTGCGCTCATGAGTAATAAATCTATGGAATTATTTTTGTTAGGTACAGCATTTAGACTGATGGAGCAGTGGGTTGCAAAATATCGAATGAAAAGGTCTGGTCTGAGGAGTGTGTCAACTTTTCGCCCATATTCGAGTGGATGTCGCGAGGGTTTGACTCCAAGATAGGAAATGATGGAAGTGTCATTATGGTGGGATGACACAGTGGGGCTTGGGGAGGAGGCCAGGTGGCGGTTGATGACATGTGTGTGAATTCTACTGTTGGCAGTTTAGATACGATCAAAAGACAGTCAAAAAACTGACTGTCGTCCAAGCTGAGCAGAAGCACCTAGCAGGCGGGGTGTGGGCAACAAAAATGCACTGTTAGCCCGAAGCAATTTAATCAAGTAGCGTGCTTTTACTTAGAGTACTTAATGAGACTCCCTTGGGCGTCCCCAAAATCCTAACCTTCATGCGACGTGAGAATTGCTTACTGTTACCACCGTATCCGTTCATTTTACCTCGTGAACGTATGTTAATCAAAAACCACTGTCATCAAAGTTAGTGTTGGTGTGGGTACTACAGGCTTACTCTTGGTTGTGTAATGGATCCGCATCAGTCCCAAAACCGTATGCTAAACTCTACAGGATAACGGCGTTACAGCCGCTAAAGTTGGGAATGCCGTCTAGCCGTTCCGACGCTTGTTCGAGTCCTGGAGTTTGACTGGAGTCACTTTTGACGTCCGTCTGATTTAGCGGCTGGTGTGCAGTCGTGGTGAAGATTCTCCTATGTTGGCTTTCCTGACGCCCCTACCTTTTGCAGTATGGCCTGTTTTTGTGCAGTGAACAAGTTATAAGGTGAAGTTTGTTTACACACTTACTGTCCTCTCGTTACGACTCCCAAACCGCGTTAACACGGGTTTAATAAGGAACTAACTTCACGATAAACCAGAAATATGAAATTCTGTACAATTCCCTGTAGACCGATGAGCGGATAATAATTTGTTATTAGATACAAAACGTCCGGTAGTTGGGTAACTCACGAATAACTAAGTCGGCTTGAAATTTTAAATGCCCGGAAGTTGTAGAATATTTTCGGTATGAAGAGTATTTGTGGAATAAGGATTGAAGCGCATCTTCACTTGGTAAGTGGGCGAATAACAACTGATCATGCAGACTGGCAAATAATGCGACATGTAATTTTTAGGTGGAAGAATTCATGCAATATTGATTCCCTTGTTTCAGTTATCGAGATATTTGACACCAACAGTTAGTCGTTGCGGCGCAGCTTGATAAGTGGGTGACTGTCTGTTTCTACTTAGTCGGATTATCCTCAAAATCAAACAAAGGAGTGCTCTGCACGGCGGATCTATCGATTGAGACTGACGTTTTCTGACAAAAGTTATCTACTAGTTTACCAAGATTTTTCGAGACAGAAAGGTGGAAATCTATAAATGACAGTGCGAACCAGCATTACGGTCAAGCGAGACATAAAACTGAGGTGCAATTCGTTTTTATCCACCATTTGTGTATTCACAACTCTGCATGATGACCACTAATCGTCTAACGCTATTCGCCATGGATGGTTACCTGAAAAATATGCATATATATGTCAGAATCACTCCAGGCAGGCACACGCTCAGTAGTGAACACTTTTCCGTCACTCTTCTGCTTCACACTAGGATCCGCTATCAAACAAATAGGTGTCTCGGAGTGAGGTCGTTCAGCCGCGCAACATGGAGTCCAAAACCTTCGAGCCTACCACGCAAATGCCGTATCGCGAACAAACATCTGGAAAAAATTCCGCTCCTTTCTCCCTAGGTACATTATTCAGTCTGTATTTTGGCTAGGCAGCACTTTATAGCAACCGGTGATGCATCCTAAGGAACCTGACAGACTGCGTTCACGAAATCAGATGCGTAATGCCAGCTACATTGGGCAGACAGACAGACAACGGAAAGTGCGTGCTGCCGAACACAAGAGGCACAAGAAGTTTCCTCATTAAGATGCATATCAATTTTAGAAGCTTGCGGCGGATCCAGCTATCGTGCCACATTTACTGTCAGAGCAGTACAATGTAGGTATTGATCGAGCTCGAGTGATTCACAAGATTTTACCTCCAAATGCGTAGCGGTACTGTGATGAAGCTCCCACCATTTACACACAGCACGTCCATGTTCACCGTGATGATTGCAAACTCTTGTCTGAACTATGGCGCGGATGGACGAACACCAAGCCTCATCTACATCAGACTTACCCTCATTTAAAGGGCAAACGATTGGACTAATCAGTTCAGATACCGCGCAAACTGACCTAGCCACGGCAAATCCCAAGTGACCTCTAAACCTTTGTTAGTGCGACTTCGATTACAACACTCCTGAAGATGGTCACTCGAGGTAGTTGAAACGTAGATTATTACAACTTGCTCGTGATTTTGTACTATTCCCAACCTATTCGTCAATCCCGAGATTCAGTTTGTATTGCTTGTTCAACTTTAAGCAATCGATTCGCGATTTACCACACATATTTATCATTAGTACTGACCGTTACAGTTGAGTTATGTGGCCGATTGTCTTACACATTTTACTGCTTGCAAAATAACATTGAAGAGCTCTGGATTGGAAACTTTGTTTGGAGTCGGTGGTCGTTGACGCCCTACGCGCTGCTCGAAGGTGATTCGGCCGTAACACACTGAAGTAGCCTTTCATGAGAGGTATTTAGCTGCACTTCGACAGATCGCTTCAGCGCACCGCCAGACTTTTGTTTTCTTACATGAGACCAACAGTCATGTTCTGTTCTAGATATTTGCTGTGATCTGCAGGAGCGGTTCTACACCCTGTTTTCAACAACTTTTTCAGGTCAGCATTCGCCCGCTCAACACCAAACAAGACAAACCGACTGGGTTCAGGTAACTTGGGCCTGCTGCCTCGAATCCGTATGATAACGGTTCAGTCGTCGAAGATTACAACGGGGACTACAGTCTGTCGCGTAAGCATCATTAGTTGATTCTTGGGTTCATGAGCGTCTAGTGTTTACAGTTCATAACTGTAGTTTGTGACTCGTTTGTACATTTCTGCACATGCCATCCAGTTAACTTCACACGTACACTTGTTTGAAAACACCATAATCATTTTTTGAGTTTGGGTGCCTCGATCAATAAAACGGATGTCACTGCGCGCCCTCTCTGTCTTCTTCGTTTGCGTAGATCTTTGGAGTGGTGAAGTAAGTGCAAGGCAAAACATTTTTTGCCCCGCCTGTTTGTTGACCTGTTGACACCGAACGTTCATCATCCCACGTTGTGTGTGTAACTGTCTATCGGTTTTCGATCGGACCTACTACTTAGCGTTGTGTTTCGTGCGGTGGTCTATCCTGTTCCAGGAATTGTGACTTATCAGTGAATCATTCTCGTTTTTGGATACGTCTTCCCTTTAATTATACGTATGCCTTATGTACACACTCTTCACTATTGCAGCTTCTTTTAGTGTTACCATATGTTGGTTATTTCTTATCATGTGATTGATTTGGCCACTACAATTGCGTGACAGTTGGTGACTTTGATATACTTATGGGTGACCTTAATGCACCCAAGATAAACTGATCATCAGTTTCTCACCAGGACTGTGAAAGCGGATTCTCGACTTCCTTATCGACGCTGATATGTCGGAAGGCGTGGCCACAGCACGTCACCACCTCGACATGGCATCCTTTTGGTTAGATTCCCTGTCTGCCCGACTTAGTTATCACTAATGAGAGCTACCTGGTAGACAGAGTGATCATCAAGCCACCACTTGGACACAGTGACCACTGTCTGTTAGCCTTTGATCTTATCTGTCACACAGTTCGAAACTGTAATCAGGCGGACTTTAACGGCCTGAGAACCTACCTAGGTTCACTTCTTCTTGAATTGGACTCCGTGGACCAGAACTACCACACGTTTCATAGCGCAATTCAGTAAGCAGTCGACTTATTTATACCGCGCAAACTGTGCATTTTCTCTTAGCGGCCACCCCTTCCACGCAGAATACGTCGTCTTCTCGACAACCGTTCTTATTCATTCGCGAAGCATAAGCTGACAGAAAACTCAGGGGACCTAAGCGCACTCCACATTGTCCAAAACTGGTGTAGCCGAGAAATCCGAGAACGCACGAAACTCGTACAAGAGAAGATCCTCCTCAAAGCCCGTGGGAACAAAAACTCCTCATCTAAACATATGCGACGACTAAGGAAGAACGAACCTTCAGTACTTTCTTTACGACTGCCCAAGGGGGATACTTCATATGACTCCCTAGTTGTGGCCGAGTTATTCAGGGAATACTACTCAGCAGTCTACAACGTCGCATCACCGAGCAGGTATCGTGTATTACCGTTGCAGGAGTTCAGGCAACCACTCGTGACCGCTGGGTTTTCCGTGCTAGGTGTTAAAGACCTTTTACTTAAGGTAACTTCATACAGTACAATGGGTCCTGACATGATCCAGACTAGCATCCTCCCTGGCGCATGGAAAGAGGCGATGGTCACACCCACATTTGAGGTGGGTGACCGGCACTCTCCGGCTAGTTATCGGCCAATCAACCTCACTAGCATCCCGTGCAAAATAATGGAGCGTCTACTAAAGCGCGCCATACTCAATAACTTCTTATTAAATAATCTTTTTTCTTCCACCCAGCATGGCTGCCTTCCTAATCGGTCGTGCATAACAAACATGCTTATTTTCATGGATAGTCTGACGGAGACCAAAAAAATGGCCTCATCTCGGACGCTATCTTCTTTGGTTTCGTCAAGGCTTTTGACCGTGTCCCACGTGCCCCCTTGGAACACAAGCTGGAAGCCTACGGTATTCAAGGAGAGGTTCTTCGCTGGATTGCCTCTTTTCTTTCTAAAAGAACTTTTAGGGTCAAGACAGGTTAAGAACTTTCGTCTCCCTCTTTCATTTCTGCGGGAGTTCCCTAAGGGTCATTGCTAGGTCCTTTGTTATCCCCCATTTACATCAACGTACTGCCAAACAATATCTGCAATAACGTCCTCTTATATGCAGACGACCTAAAAATCTGGAATACCACTGATCCCAGTGCACTACAAATTGATCTTGACGCGATCAAGCGCTGCTCGGATGATTGGAGTCTCCCGCTAAATGACAATAAATGTGCTCACACGTCACTCGGTGGAGATTCTGGCAATGCCTTCGTGATCCATAGCGCATCTAGCACAGTAGATATCATGAGAATCGATCTGAAGATAGATCTGGGCATCTGGCTGTCGTCTAACTTGTCCTTCAAATATCACCATTAGATGGCAGCAAGAAAGGGGATTTGCCGCTCTTATGAAGATTCAGCGCACTTTCTCCCGCATAGACCCGAAAGCTTTTCAAACGCTTCACGGGATTCATATGCGACCGCTCCTCGAGTATGCTAATCAGGTCGTGTATACCGGCTGAAGAAAGACAAATTGGCTGTTCAGCGTGTCCAGCGAGCGGCTTCCAATGTGGTCGCGGGCCTGGGTAGTGTTACTTGCGAGTATCGACTTGAAACTATTGACCTTTACCCACTTGAATTCCGAAGAATCCGCGGTGATTTAATACTCACACACTTCTTCAGAGTGGGTCTTGTAGAACAGTTCTTCACCGTAGCGAATAGCGACGGCCGGCGAGGACATAATCGGGAGCTTTTCAAGCTTCGCCCCTGAACCTTTCTTAGGCAACGGCTCTTTTCTTACAGGGATATTAACCGCTGGAACAGCCTTTCTTCTTAAGTCGTCAGCAGCGCTTCTAGGGATCGTTTTAAAGCTTCGCTTGATTCTCATTAACCTAAAATTGCATTATGCGAGTAATTTTACTTTGTTCTTGGTATTTACTGTGATCTCCAAGGGGGGTGCTACACCCTGCTTTCAATGATTGTCTTTCAGATCAACAGAGGCTCGCTGACACTGAGCAAGGAAAACTGACTGGATCCGAGAACACTGAGCCGCGTGTATCAATCGCTGAATCGCTGAACAGCACATCAGGTTGGATGGCTACATCCAACTTCTGCCTCCGTGTCAAAGACGTTTATCCAAAAAAACAACGATAGAGGTATCCCTGAAGTTCCAGTCGGTATTTAAATCTGAATCTGATATTACTGTTTGTTTTTCCAGCCAATTTTTTGTCAAGGTCGCTTAAGGCGCCCCTTGGATTTTACCCCGGTAGAATGACGTACGTTTTCTCACATACAGCTACGCTGGCTGCAGTTGTTATGCCTCACTTTTCAGTTCATTTCTTGTTTGTTCACCATTCGGAATTTGATTAACAGTTATAAGACCGACTTTTAAACGATGACAGTGACCAATGGATTGTTTCAAATTTGTAAACTACTTTTATGATACCAGCTGAGAATCAGTTCTTTTAAATGTAGTGCTCCTACATTAATTGGACCTGTTATCACCTGTTTCTAGCAGTTGCTGTTTTCCTAGCGAGCGCGCTGAACATTGGGTCATTCGTATGTTTTTCATTGAATTGGTGCTTGCGTTGAATTTGGTCTTTGTGGCGTCTTGTATGCTTACTTAAGCACAATTATATGCGATGATGGTCAGCATTACCCTCGGATTTGACCGCGTATTTGCACGGTATCGTGTCGAACAATAGATATGTTGTGAAAACTTCAGTGCACATATGCTGTCAGTTTTGCGTCTTTCCAGCAGAAGTGCGCAATACCGTTGTTCTTATT
This sequence comes from Paragonimus westermani, assembly GCA_008508345.1. NCBI lineage: Eukaryota > Metazoa > Platyhelminthes > Trematoda > Plagiorchiida > Troglotrematidae > Paragonimus > Paragonimus westermani. The sequence continues at coordinate 61,309 of QNGE01002619.1, forward strand.
GTGTGTTCTTGTTCAGCAAGCAGGTTTTTAACGCCGAGTTAACCCGTATCTTAAAAAAGACAACCGGCTACTCTAGTGGTTCATCGCTCAATGACAAAAACATTGTCCTACAAATACTCTAGACATTGCTCTGTATAGTTGTGCCGTACACTGCCTACGGGGACATCCCATTCCCCCACAAGAGGTAGGAATTACTTAACTTATGGACCCATGAAAACGAAGAGGTAACGAATAACGCATTTTTTTTTACCTCCACGTGTTCTTCATTACTCCAGCGGGTGCAGATCAGTAGTTTCTTCGAGAAGCATAGTTGGTGTTCCGAGTATCTACCTCGATTTTCGCCTCATCTTGCTGAACGCGCTGTGGTCTGTTGGTGTATTTCTTAAACCAAGATAATTGCTGAGTTGGCATATTCAAGCAGTGGTCTGACACAAACACGAAGTTTTTAAAGGCTTCTTTTCCAGTGCGTTTTTTTACTCCCAAAGCTGTAGTCCAGCCTTTGCTGCCTCGTTGTAGTGATAAAAGTGAATTAACGAGGACGATAATCAAGTGCCAACATGTCTCCAATGCTCATTTCGGCAGCGCTTACAACTGTTTGCATGCTGCGTCACTTGTACGTTGCCAGACTCGTCACTGGGAGACGTGTGCACTCTTGTCATCACCATGGTGGACCCATTCGCACGCATTACAGTTAGCTTTCAGATTGCACTGGCCTTTGAGGTTCTAGATTTTCGGGCCACCCGAGTGGAGTAAATGATGCCCAGTAGACGATCAAGACCGATGATAGCAGTAATGGTTGTGAAGACACTCAGTGAAATGTCTTAGAAAAAAACAAAACATATCCAGTTCCAATCCGAAATATCTTTCCTTTAAGGAACTAGGCTCTGTGATAGTGGATACTAGCTTGACTGCCGTTTATCTCCCTTTTTGCAAAAGGGTATCGTGTCACCCGGTCGCTTACTCCAGCAAAACTGGAAATAATAGCGTCTGGCTTAAGGTTGTAATCTCTGGCAACCCCTGTGCTGTCTATAGAGAGAAGCATTTATTTATACAAGATATCTTCGGTAAGGACACGCACTAAGTTTGTCCGCCAGATACTTTAAGACAACTCGTGGAAGAATGCGTCCTATAATCTTGCGGAGGACGCTCGCTAAGCGCTAAATCGATCATTGACAGGAGGGTGACAATTGTCTGCATTCTGAACTGGCATGGTATTAACTTCCTATCCCAGGGAACTGGTGGCAACGATAGAAGTTGACACGAAGAAGTCAATAATTGACCAAACAGATGTGTCAGATGCTTCCTGTATTTATGTATGGACCTGGTTCGGATACGTCAGACTACAGACTTTGTGTTTGGAAAGCGAAGGTTTCACATCATGCGCCAAGAATTCCGCAGATAACGGTTTTTTTTTGGAACTCCTGTGGAAATAGACAGGTGAAAAAGTGCCCATCTTCTAAATAATGATTTGTTGCGCTTTAAATAACTCGGCGGTGTCGCTGATTTCGACATTTTCACCGCTCAGTTGATTCATTGAAAGAGCTCAGATTGTATTCTTAGATTGATGACATGTTTTAAAAGGAAGTCTCTTGATGTAACAGTTAGATTTCCTTACGTTTCCTCTAGCTGATTATGAGTTTGCACGTTCGTTATAGTGTCTGCTGTTCTCACCTCTGTGTTTGATTCTTCATTTTTTTAGCGCCCGATCTGTAGATTCGAAGCAGGAAGCCCAAATCGTCTGGGCTATCACTTCTATAATTAGGTGTGCGTTTTTCGTCCTTAGTGGTATGTAGCTTTCGGGGGTTACTCTGTGACACAAGTGGAGATCGTGATTTTAACTAACTTTTGCTTAAATCAAAACCGATTAGTACTTCAAAATTGCGTCAAAAGCGAAAAAATATCGTTACGGTGTTTGATAAATCGGTGGAGGGAAGTTAACTGGCGTCATTAGGCAGCCGTGGCCTGTAAACGATTACTATAACTTCGCCAGCCGTGGTACACAATGACGAAGAAATGCTTTTTACTTCAGTTTACTACAGTCTGGCGGCATTCCCCAACTTTCATAAGCAAAGTGGTGAACGCTTCCTATCTCCTTGGTCTTTCTTTCCGTTGTCAGTAGCCACTGTTATAGTCAAGCAGATGGGTCACCAGATCATATCCCCATAATGGACAATTGTTCACAGCCTACTTGTTCGTCCTTATTCGTTCAACAATCTGGATACAATATTTAAAATGTAGGGCGAATGGGATGCTAATGTAAACAGTAGAGTTTATAAGGAACACGGTGAAACGATTACAATAACGTTCTCCCTCGAGTATAACTTTGGCACAAAACACTATTGTTATTCGGACCAATTTATCACTGTTCGTAGCAACCACGAATAGAGTTTCTAGTCCAGGATTGTTGAACAGACCGAAAGTAAAGAGGTGAAATTAATCATTATACCGCTCATGCCTCTTAGGCTCTTCTACTGTGTAGGTTGCGTGAACTTGTTCTTTGTTGTTACTCAGATAACAACCTGTTCAGGTGAGTTCGATGAGGATGGAACGCACCTGGGACTTATTGTACATGGTGCATCGAGGGTGGGACTATGAAGAGGCAGACGCAGTGGACAAAGTTACTAGCGTAATCGGAATCTCTGTTGTGGTCATGCATGCTAGAATCAGCAGGCACTATTTTAGAGTAAATCAGAAATCTTCAAGATCCGGTTGGTAAGCTTTACTCATACAATTAAGATAAGTGGGCCAAAATGGACAATCAGTAAAATCCCGAGCAACGCAAAAGTGGTGCGTAAAAAACGAAGCAAAACGAGTGCCGCGACATTCTCCTTGTTGAGCACTAGTCTCCATGGTAGTTGTGTTCCAGCCTGTTATCGGTTGGGGAAAACGGAGAAAGAGATTTTGGATTGGGCCTATGGAACAACTGCGTGAGCTAGAAGGCAGAAGGAACATTCATCCGATGTGTGCTCCCGGGGCATGTGTATTATTCAATGTTCGAGCAGTGGCTTTACGCACAGTGCATTTCTGACAAGTCAGGCGACGATGTGATGTGTAAGATGATTAGTACGTTTGGAATCCCGGATCCCTCTCTTTGATGTAGGTTTTTATATGACGCCTCATTATGTCCACTTCTGGGTGCACAGGAGTTTGACACAGATTAAATTCCAGGCATTTGATTTCCTCCATCAGTTAGTTAAAATTAGACGAATTAGCACACTTTTGCCAGAAAGAAGACTAGAATTCGCTAGCTTCAAAGATAGAACAGTGTCGGGAGCAGACGTTTAGTTGTACAAAAACCACTTCATGCGGGGTCACTTTTAATCGCGCGGCGCATCAAAGATAAGCGGGTTGCTGATGAAAGTTAAGCATCTTCCTGGGTCTTACAACGAGAGATGGCCGTCCAAGTTATTTTTCACAACTGCTCAACCTGGTTCAGTCTAAAGATTTTGACAGTCTTCGCACACATCGCAACGTCCTTTGCGTACACTTATTTCTGTAAGTCTGGCTGTGTAAATGAAAAGCCACTGCTTAAGTGCCTATGGATGAGCATGCCAATATTGGAACTTGTTGGCAGAAGCACTTAACTGCAACTTGAGCGGGCGTCTTGGCGCATGTTTACGAATAGTAAACATTTGTTCATCGATTGTAGTTAACTAGAATCGACCATGAGTTACGGAGAGAAGCTGACCCATGAAGTCGAGTCTTCCAAAAATTCGCGTGACTTTAGTAAGTTGGTCTTTTCGGGATCGCACTAAACGGGTTTGACCTCTGAGTATGTTTGACATTTGGTCAGTACACCGCGAACCTGTTCCGAAGAGAATCGGTTTCTTCAACGCACTGTCTCGATCATTCGAGCAATTCCTGGGCAGCACAAATGATCGTACGGATGTTTAAACTAAATACGGTTGTAGACTGGCCCTCACCTACTGTGCTCATTCAAATGACATTTCTGAAAGAAGTGTGATAAAGGCAGTTACTGTCATTCGGACCAATTATTCACGTCCAACAGACCGGCTCCCAGATAGCCCAAACCACCTACCTGTTGCGGTCGCTTTTAAACAACTACGTGAGCCACTAAGGATTCGTTGCCACAGGCCTCAGCAGTATCCACGCACAGCTGCTGGTTGACATGAAATCCAACGTTACATTACTACCCAAACGTATGTGAGACTTTACCGGCAGTCTACTAGCGAGACTGTTCAAAACACCACGGCGGTATTCCTTGTTTTGTCGGCAAACTCAAACATGTAGCTTTCGATCACAACGCCAATGTGTTCACGGAATAACTAGTCAGTCTGCGTTTACTTGGTGTGGTCAGAATCGTTATGGGCTGATCGAGCGCCTGCTGGACGAAATTTGCCAGTACACCTGCGCAATAGGAGGTCCCCACGATGTACTTTCCAGGTTCCAACCTTCTTTCCACGTTCTTCGACAGAGGTTTGCCACCGCTTTCCATAATGGCCTTCATGGCAAAGCCTCACTCTATCGGAAATCCGGTATGAAACCAGTCTTCAGGCCCAAACAATCGCTTCTGAATGCGTCCCTCGTCATTGTTAACCAAGAGGTACATCGCATGTGGCGAATAGAAGTCACGTCCTGTCATTCACTCTGAATGGACCGCATCTGTCCTGTTGAGAAGGGCCGTGGAGGTCGGCACCCGAATGATCAGTGATTGCGTCCCAGACGACCGTCCGTCGGAGTTAGAAGTGGCCCTGGAGCTTGAGTTTTTGAAGCGTAACCAGGCTCCTGGGCCATACCTCCTCTCCCCTCTTTTCAAGTACGGTGTGGGAAAGGCTGATGTCAGAACTAATGAAGCTCCTCCAGACGATTTGGGGGAACTGAAAAGGTAACTTGTAATTGGCACCTATCAAAAGTAGTTCCCGTTTTCAAAAAGAGGCCCGAATTCTATGTGAAAACCACAGAGGCATCAGTCTAATGTCTGTTGCGTCCAGTTTACTCACTGGCGTCATTTTACGTCGGCTCACTAAGCCCGGAGAATGTGAGACACGCGAATAACTGGCAGGATTCCGATCTGGTCGAGGGTTCGCTGGTCACAGTTTTACCCTGCGACGGATCCGAGAACATCGGCACTCATATGGGCAACCAGCAGTCGGTGTTTTTAGACCTGAAGACTGATTTCGGTTCAGTTACTCGTAACGTTCTCTGTAACTGTCTTCTTCACAAGGGAGTACCAGGGAAATACGTGAATCTGTTGAGACCACTGTATGTTCACTCTACAAGCAGGGTGAGAGTTTTTGACAACCTTTTCGGGATTTCGTCACTTCCAGTTATGTTCTTCAAGGGTGTCCGATTTCCCCCTTCCATTTTTGTCATGGACGACATTTCAAAAAGTGCACTCAATAAGTTCAGTGAGCTTGGTGTTGAGCTTCTTCCTGGCGCTAGGTTGACTGATTTGAAGTATGTGGATGACACTTGGACCCTCTGCCGAAGAAATGCAGGCCATACCGGACAAGGTGAGTGACGGGGCTGGTTTATATAGAATGCACTTCGCGCATTCAAAGCGTAAAGTACTGCTTCAAGACCGGGACGTTTCCACTCCTACTTTTTTCGTTGCAGGTAATCCACTTGGGATCGTTTGTAGGTTCACACACTTGGGTAGCACTATCTCGTCAACTCGTAATATTACTGATGAGATATCAGCAAGGATAACAAGAGTACGAGTTGCCTTTGCAAGCCCGCATCATCTGTGGCGTCAAAAAGGCGTCCGGTTGTCGCTAAAAAGGATATATGGTACTTGTGTAGGTTCTTCTTCGCTCAGTGACTCGGAACCGTTGCCTGTTCACAAAAAATGCCATCAGCGTAGCATGGCATCCCTAGAAAAATGGTGGCTAGATTTGCATCAAGAAGGCTGCCCGTAGCTATGCCACGTTGACGGCAATTTTATTTTCACTAGCTATAATCATTTCATCACGTTTCATAATGACATGAACTCTGCGCCCTTTTTTGTCTGTCACGCTTGAACTGGAACATCGCGCCGCCCTGTTCTTCGCAAATTCACTTGGCATGGCCAAGTTTTGCGCTGACCAAATGTAAACGCGGAATGGTTCAAACGTTGTTCAGTCGAGCCAGCGGAATTTCTACGGCTGGCACGCTGGTTTTGAGAGGGAAGTTTTTGACGAAGATGCCTCTTGCTAGTGGATGTCCGCAGACTTTTGTTGGCATCCATAGCAAACCGAAGTATAACAAGTCAGCTATGTACACAATGATGTTTCCATACGGTTACCATTTCAAGGCGATCATTTGAATAACAGCTACGACTGGGATTCCATCCGCCTTCTCTCGAACTTATTCTTCAGCTAGACTGCGTATCTTACAATCAACTCAGGGAGTATTCCTGGGTAAAGCTAAACTCCGTCCGTTTGATCATTCTGCTCCTCATATTGTTGCAGTCGCAATGATACGTCGACAGAACAGATCGGTGCCTTCGTCAGCGAATATAGGAACATATCTCCAAGTGGCTTATCAACTTTGTGGAGCAGTGAAAAGGTTAAACGGAATGCCGACATCCAGTAACATGTCTTCTATCTGTTTTAGGGAATTGGGTTTAGGGACTGTTGATTTTGTCTGTTTCTCAGGCCTGGTTCCTCGTGACTTATCTGGCCTCCTGTTAGAAACATATTTAGGCGGTTAATCGCGTTGCCTTCACCAACCGGCCTCATCTATGATGTCAACAGGACTCCCGGTTGTTGTCGAGAGGAAGGGTATATACTACTTGTGTGGGTTCCGTTTGGCTGTATGGTTCACGAGCATGGCCTATTCGCGACGAAGATGTCCACCGACTTGCTGTGTTTGACCGTCGTTATCTCTACCAATTAGCCCAAGTCAAGTAAGATGTTCGCGAGGACAATGTGGCCGTTTGCCGGCGCGAATTCCGAAACACGGGTGCGTAATCAATTAGTCAACCAATCACATTGCCTAGCTTGCGATGGGTCGCCTAGTCGACATGCCACGTCGAATATCGCACATTAAGAATACCAACAGTTGGGTGAAACCACATGATGGTCAAGCAACAGCGTGGTCACGAGCTATTAAAATTCTAATCGTTCCATTGAGCAGAGGGGACAGGTGTCGTCTGCCCGACCTGAGTGCTTGTAGTCACTCGAATCGGTGGCTAGAAATACTATCCAGCATGACTGTGTTGCAATCACCGGCGTTGCAGCGTTCATACTACCTCCAGCCACTCCGGTTGAAAGTGCTACCAGTGTTCAACGTCTTTGATAGCGTTTTCTTCTCACCACTATCAAAGTGAGCGGTGGCACAAGCTACGATACATCTCGGTCAGGTTCGGGACCGTTGTGATATAACCATGATGAAGCGGGTCAGTAAAATACCAAACAAAGCTGTTTTCCACGTGGCTCTTTGTATCTACTTGCAACTCGGTTGTATACAGGTTATAATCCCTCTGACTTTAGTGCTCAGATTTTGTTGAGTTTTTTGAACTAAGTTCTTTTTACTACTCTTATTAGGTTTTTTCCTCAGGGTCATATGGCAATCAAGCATTGGTTTCAGCCACACGTAGCTGTCGACAGTGGTTATTTTCATTAAAAATATAGGGTGCAGTTCTGTTTGTTTGTCTGTGGTGATACCTCTGCTTAACTCATTAAGTTCGAAATGGTTCCGTAACAGCAACATTGGCTGCCAACTCTTGTGTCTTAAGTTCGTGGTTAGATTATTTGAAACGCTTCCCAATGAACTCAGCCGATTGCGCATGAAGTCAGGTTTCATATTAAGTGCACGGGAATCCTTGAGACTCATGAGTGTGCTCTATCAAATCTTTCTTTTCTTTTAAGGCTCACTTAGGGGAGAGCCTGTTTTAATCATGCGACTGGGATAGATTATTTTGCCGAAATAACTCGTGTTAAGCGGTTGTTCGGAGTTCGTCATGCTGAAACGGAGAAAGGCAAGACAACTTGCACCTTGCTGATACACTTCCCAAAGTACATGGGCTTCTCAACTACCTCCAACTGCTCAGTATCAAGGGTGAGAGCAGGCACACAGTTCTGTCGACATTGCTACAGCCTATTGCACTTAATAGATGCAAAGGCCATGTCAAACTAACGAACTGAAGCTTTTGTCTGAATTGTTCTGGGCTGTCTGTAAACCCTCACAGATTAGAGCAATGTCGTCTGCATACATTGTGTCTTGCAATCAAGGACCTGGGTACAGTTCCCTACCATCATATTCGCAGTCTGTCAGAACACACCCTGGAATCGAATCGAAGAAAAAAGGTTGGTCAGTCTTGTCGCACCCCACTTGTGATACCAAAGGTCGGTAGTATCCTGCCATGAGCCCTAATTCGACTGGGGGTGTGATGGCAAACCGTCTTCTCGGACACACCCTTCCTCGGCAGACAGTCTCTGAATGTAGATCTGTCAATTGAATCGAAAGTCACAAAACAACTTGGACACACTAGAGGCTTCAGTTCGTCAGTTTGATATGGCCTTCGCACCTATTAGTTGCATCTTTTGGTTGGGAAGCACATGTACTTTGGGAATTGTGTCAGCGCTGATAGGACGTCCGGGATCACAAATCGCACAGCAAATGCTCGACTAGCGTTTGCCAGCTTGCGCCATCTGTCGCGTCGGCAAGATTCCAGTCTTTCTGTGTAAGGCTGGGTGTAAGATGCCATCGTAAGGATAATCCTGTTATACGGTTCCCAAACCTGGTCCATCCACGCAGAAGGTGTTCATAGGGTACACGTGACACGGGAACACTGTGTCAACAATGATTAGGCTCACTGACGTGTCTTCGGAACGGATGAACTCCGCCAATCCCTGAGCGTGTTGGCTTTGTCCGACAAGCTTCGTTGGCGTAGTCACATCTTATGAATGTCAACTCACCGCCTGCCATATCGTGCCTTGTTTGCGGACAATGTGTTAGGATGGAATCGGCAATCCGGTGATCAGCGTCTGACCTGAATTCGGGGTGTGAAGACACTCACACTGAAGCTTGTTTCAGGAGGGCGTTCTCAGCTTCTTGGCAGGGTTCCGAAGGAAAACAAACACCTCAGGTTGAGGATCTTGTTCAGTATGGCAAAGAGTAGAAGTCAGTGGCACTCATGTTGTGGATCTCTGCATGCATTTTGCACTATCCTTTTTCTCATTTTCATATGCGGACACATTTGCCACCCCATGTGGTCTTCTCGTTTCAGATATTTATCTGTCAGCACAGGGTTACCGGGCCACGTTTTCGTTCGTCGACTTCGTCTAAGACCTCAATCTAAGTACTTCCGTTTCGTTTCAGTATTTGCAACGGCATCCTTAGAATATAAAAATGTACACCTATTTGATTATAGCAGAGGCACCAACAGACTTGTGGAGGATGAGTTGATTGTACTGCTGGTACTTTGCAAAGGAAATACTCAGTTTCTGTTCAACATTGTGGTCTGCGAATTAGGAGGCTGAGTAGCATTAGGCTCACTCCCTTGGTCCTACTTTAGTCTATTCACTGAAGTTCAGAGGTTTCAGTTATTTCATATTGGACACTTGTTCACGTCCTTCGCATTCGGTTAGGTCTTCCAGTTAGAGCTATGTTTGTTGAAATTTTCGTGAGCGGATCAAGTATCAGTCGGTTCGGTGTAGTCATTGACGGATTAAGGCTATGTAAACGCCTTGTAGATGGTTTTATTCCGTTACCAATGAGAACTCCCGTGTGAACGATGTTCCGCTACTTTTTAACCCAGCACATAATGGTGTTAATCTCACCAAAACGTCAGACAGTACGGTCAGTCTAATCTTCCGAATGTTGGCCCAATGAGAAATTTTATGCAGGAAATAAATTTGAACTAGTCAGTATGTTCACTGATTCGCAAGCGAAACCTCGTGCGATGCTTGGCTGTGAAGGTGTTAAAGATCTGTATCACTGATATTTCGCAAACTGTGCTGGACCCCTTACAATAAGCGTTCATGCGGAATAACTACCGGGTGAGTTTCGCTCAGGAGACGATACAGGCAGCTCCGTTGAAACTCAAATCATTCTCTGCACGTAAGAAATGTTTATTTCTTATTCCTGCTTTCAACGGAGGTCATGTGACCGGAGTTTTCACAAGGGAGTTCAGAAAAGTCAGTCGGTAGTCTTACATCCCAGTTGTTTTCAAGCTTCTGTTCAACTCTAGTCACGTTGTCACAGCTCAAAGACCAATTTTTATATATTACACCCAACTTTTGTGTATACTCATTTGTTTGCGCGTATCGGGCGTCATGCGCTAGTTGTAATACAAAGTGAGACGCTTGTCTTACTAAGTGCGTGAATATCATCTTGTCTGGTTGAACGGTGGTGAGTAAAGTGGCTTCGAAGGCAACTGTTGCTTAGCTGACCGACTCCGATCATTCTGAGAGTAAAAAGAATGCTTTTCAAGTCATCTGTCGGTTGCCAGAAAATCGATGCGAAGTGGTAAGATTCTAAATGTTGACCGATGCCGAGGTTGTTGGTACCCGATTGTGCCAGTCTGATCTCTGCGCTCATGTGACTCTAAACCGCTCTGGCGTGCAATAAGTTCGACTCATTTTGAAACGGTGATTACGTGATTGGTAATGAATACGCATTCTGCCATCTCTATTGAACAATTTTTTTGCCTAGTTAGATTACTGTTTTCCTGTTTATTGTGGTTTAATTAGCCTTCTGAGTAATCAGAAGGCAATTCTTGCTCGTTACCTGGTCGTTTTCGTCACTTCAATGCTGGACTGTTAGTTGAGTTCGACGGGATACTTCTAACAATAGTTGGCGACTTTCTGATGCCTTAGCTGAAAGTTGTATGTGAACTAGCATGTGTGCGAACCATGGGCAGTACGATCCTAGCTCTCTAGTTTCACACCTGTTTCGACTTGCTTACGAGACTGAGCCGTCCTAAAGGACAATATTTGCAAGTGTTGTGTTTACCCACTGGTGCACACCGGACTAATGACTGCATGGAAGAAGTCTTGGACTCAACAATAAATTCGTGGATTCGTTGCACAACACCTGATACCTCTGACAAAAGATGCAAATGAATCGGTGGCTCAGCGGTAACGGCACTTATTACCAGTTTTACATTGTTTTAAGTTTGTATCTCAGTTACTTGGGTTGAAACCACTGCCTAGAGTTGAGCTGCCTTGTATGTAATCCACGTGTGGCCTCGCGCATCAACTCATACACGATTGTGTGATGTAAAACGAAACAAAGTGGTATTTTACTTAGTGTACAGCTTATGAATATTTCTTCTAGTAACTCGATGCGCTACTGATTAGTTTTTCGTGTGATTGCTTCTATCCTATCTAATTTCTTTTGTTTCTGCTTCTTGACAGAGAATGCCCCGTTGTGACTGCGAAGGCCAACGTCATGCTTTATGACACTGCCGCCAGCGCCTGGGTCCCTAGTGGCGCACGTCATGGCATATCCAAAGTCCAGCTGTACCACAACACGACCACCAACGCATATCGTGTGGTTGGGTGGCGATTGCAAGATCGTGAGGTCAGTCCGTAGCGGTCCCAAATTTTCTTATCTTTTAACTGACCACCTTCAGTGATAATAACGAGTGGAACTGCCATCGGACGTAGACTAATGGATCGCTGTGTGACCGGTTTTTCTGCCAAGATTGAATTACTTCTTCCTAGGCGGTTAACTGATTGACGAGTGTACATCGTTAAGCGTTTAAGTGATTAAGATAGTGTGATTTTGAAGAGAAAATATGTTGATAATGTGCTTTCGCGCGTTTTATTTGGAACATCAGGTTTACTCCTCTCTTTGTTTCTGTTTCTGTTACTCTGAACCCCATGAACACCGCCTTCAGGTTCTGTTCTTCCATTGTTGGTTGTGATAGGTCCAAATGAAAATTGCTTTTTATCCTTGACACTTGCGGTTGGGCTGTTCTTCAAATGATCATATGGATCTAAAGTGAACAGACCGTATCTCTCACAACTTACACCAGGAATCTTACTACACCTTGATCATATCCTCACGATTCATCGCCTCCCGCTCGTATATTGTGTTTGCCGATTTCTACAGTTGTTAGCAATCAACCAACCGACCAGATCGCAGTCATGTCGTTCAAGTGTGAATATTATTCCCCCAGCACATACTGTGTCCATGTCCAACACAATGTACAAACTGATGTAGTAAGCTGCCAGATTGTGATGGGACGGATTATCACAGCATCGGCCTACCGGTTAGCCAAAGATGGATAGACAATGCCTGAGGATTTGGATCGGATGCTGTAACAAGCTTGTTGAGTGTTTTGTTAGGAAATGGTAGCTTTGTGAAAGGCAACAGTGATGACAGAGAGCTGCGAGTAGTGTCAAAAACAATCCTCATAGATGTGGACCTAAGTTGCATAAGTGGTTTCAGCTCTCTAGTTCCTTATGAACATGTCAGATAAAACTGACTAGTGGTGGCCTGAGGTGCGGACGCTTTAAATTTACAATTCTGCTAAGCGTTGCTGCATAAAAGCTGATTTTCCCTCAGCATAGTGAGCAATTCAACGGGGTAGTTCATGTTACCAAATCACAGTTTGCCTCAAAACATGGAGACACAATATACAAAGTTTGGACACAACCGAAGTCCGTATGGTATTAAAATGGTTTATCTCTCTGAATGAGGTACTTGTTCCTCCACGAAATCTGAGACCCATCAGGACCGTTTAAGAAGTAGCTTCAATCAATCCGCAGTGTTGTGCAACTTACCAAGCTTTGCTAAAGGTCCGATGGAGACGTGAAGTGACGTACCGATCTCCATTGCCGGCTAGTTGATTGGAAACATTTCACGGTGAACTGGTGGTAGCAGAAATAATACTGTACGGTACGGGGTTTAAATTGTACCGGTAGGATTGTTCCTGATAAGCATGGTTATTTTGTTTCAGTACTGAAGTTTCTTTTGCGCCCAAAGCGTTATATATATATATATATATATATATATATATATATACGAATCGAAGGGGCATGAGCCTATCATGGCAAGTTTGACTTGATTTGAGCAGGCTTCGTTTCCAGGTTGTTCAGTGATAATGCCTGGCACCAATCGCGACTTTTGCGAATTCGAATCCCACTTGCAGTTTCTATTTAAAATTGGGCAACCGGTAAATCACGTGTGACTCAATTCGTCGCATGGCTATAAGCTTCCTAATCTAGAGACTAGAAGAGCGTCCTTTTGTCGTATATGCCTGCTACAGAAAGGCGCCTGAACTAGCCGTAGGGCTTATATTTGACCGCAAACCTTACACCAACACAGTGAAGAAAAGTCCTTGGGCTGACAATGTTGAACACTTATTGTGTGTGGTGTTTTATAGGTGTTTACAGCTTGGAACCTGGTTTATCACTAGCAGTTGGCAATATTTAATTGAAAAAATATCCATTTGCCTGATTTATCCACACGAAAGAGAGATATGACCAATACGGTTGAGGGTCACACTGTATCTGCTCGTTAAATCTCTTGCGACGTTTCTGAACTAGGAGTTGATATGGAGATTAGGTCTCTTTTCACGTGTTATCCTGTTAGCTCTGCACTCCTTTATGTCTGGACATATAAACTAACCAGGTTGTTTTGCAGGGTTTTACATACTTCATTCACACCATTCTTGCGGTTGGCATTTAGTGAAAGCGTACACTTAAGCAGCCCTAACACCACTAGTTCTAATATGACTAGGCTTTTTTATATCGAGAATCTCACTGGAATCACTTCGCTGGCAGTTTCAATCATAATCATGCCAGTCATGTAGATGAGGTAAACGCTCATCACCAACTCCATGTGTTTTGATCGCCGTCGGCCTCAACGTAACATTGAGAGTCGTGTGATGTAGCAGTGTTTTCGGTATTATCAATTCACCTCTGTGCTTGCGTTTTGGGCATATATTAATGTACTGCCATCGCCTAGACGTCAGTTCTCACGTACAAACAAAAGCAGTCAACAATTGATGAGGTCGTGGATGTTAACTAACCGGTTGACTTTTCACGTAAATGTACATTTCGATCTTCTGAATCAGTGTGACGTTCAAATCAACAGCGACGGGTCACTGTTTTGCGGTCCGTCGTGGAACTTGACAGGAGTATTTCAATTGACCAGATCAAGCTGTGAATGACGATGACGTTGTGCTTAGTTATGGCCTTCCTGACAATCTTTCAGCAGAAACCGAAGTGTCCTTTCAGTGAAAATTGTTGAAACATAATGAAACTCTGGGCTCAGATCTTCTTCCTCTAGCTGTTCGAAAACGGTGGTGATAAACTGTCGTCTAAACTTTTTACACTCCGTTCTATATGGAAGTCTGAGCTAGTGCCTCGTGGTTGGTGCTTATCAGCAATCATTCTCATTTTCTGAAAAGGTGTCAAAACACTGTGACAGTCACGTAATTATTGACCTTGTCCGTGTCGCATTCAAAAGACTCGCAGATCACATAATACGACGACTTTAGAAACGATGAAATAACCAGATTAAGAAAGAACCGACGAGTTTCTGATCTGATGGTAAGTGTATCGATCACATCTCCACCTTGTGGCAAATACAGGATCATCGGCACCTTCTCTCAGTCAAAGGTTATATTTCTGGACGCAAATTCAGTTTTCGACTCGAATATCCAGAGTACTTGTTACGACCCCCTGAGAGAGGAAGGCAAGAACGAACACAAAGACCGCGAACAGTACCTCGATCACAAACGAAACGTCACGATATCGCAAACAACACGAATAATCAGAACGCAAGTACTCGGACCCAACTCTCGCAACTTAGAACCCCCCTCCCCAACAAGAAAGGAAAACGTTGGCCTTCAAACGAGCTTTATTTGCTGCTCAGCCCGAAGGCAAAACAATGGTTCAAAACGACTATATTTATAGGTCTTCGGTGGCCTTGGTCCTAGGACACTGAACCGACCAATCAGAAGCAAGCGCGCGAACTCGAATTTTCCAGAATAATGACGGGCATTCGAGTTCTCAAAATAGAAGCATCTGTTTCCGTGGGGAAATATAGCGTATTCTTGGGAAAAGGTGCTTTTCCCGACAATACTCCCCGGGGACGAGTCCCCTTTTAGGGAGATCCATTGAATTCAGGGAGTCCACTCACGAGCAGCTATCTCATGCATTCTTTACTTCAAGAGGTGTTCAACGGGGATGTACGACCTCTCCTTTATTTTCATTCATGTGATGAATCGTATTCTTAAAGGAGCCCTGGGATGCTGTGAGGAATTTCGAGTGAAGTTCTTTCCGGGTGATGTGCTGACTGGTATTGTGTATCCGGACAACGTTGTTCCACTTCACTGTTCTGCATACAATGTGCAAGATATGCCGAATCGATTGAACGACGTAGCTGGTCTATATGGTGTGCTCTTTACACCTTTACAGTGTAGTCCGTCACAACGAGACTGGACTTTGACGCGGTGTGACGGCTTGTGCATCTCGATGACCTGTTGGGCTAAACTGGACGACATTGCGGCCACACTGACAGAGTTACTCATGCCAAGCAGACCAATAGGTAGATGTCTGGCAAACCACAATCTCCTGATCCTCCAGGTTGGGGCTTGGAAAAGGATGGCATCTTCCGGAAAAAGTACCGGTTCTGGTACATTGTCACTTACCCGCTGCCTTGCGGTACAGCCTTTTGAACCAAAGTCTTTGGTTGAGAACCCTAATCGTTCTCCTGTCTAGGCCTGGGCGTCCTGGCAGTATCGCAACCTACATGCAACCATGGATACTCACGACACCAACAACTCCATACCGCATCGATCGTCTCGCAGTACAAACCGGGTCGCCCTATCTGGTGCATATGGCAGGATGGATAAGCGAAAATATGCTATTGCTTACTCCTCCTCTACTGTCCTATCCAATTTAGGTTTCAGGCTCCTCACAACTCCCTATTTGTGGTCATTTCTCTATAGGTCTCATAATAGTCTAAGTAACCATAGTAACACTATGCTGGTATATCCCATCCCTACAATTCAGCCTCAGGCATCTCTCGTCCCTTGCTTCGACCTAGAATTCGATTCAGTATAGGTGCCTTCAACGTTCGTACTCTAAAACAGATAGGTCAACAGGCTGCTCTCGCATGAACGCTAGACTCGCTGCATATCGATGTTTACTGTATCTCGGAGACTAGAATCCACGACAGTAGTCAACAGCACCTGCACTTTCTCCCCGATAATGGTTGTACACTTCGAGTGACTCTCCGACCGCCGTTACCGGTCAGACTGGAGTAGGTCTAGTCTTCAGCACGGCAGCCACAGCTGTATTTGTAGATTGAACTTTGTGCCACCCGCTTAGCAGGCTCTAGTAAGGCCAGCTGCAGACGCGTTATCTTCAGGAATTTATTCATTGTGTCTGCTTACGCTTCTACTGACTGTGGTGACGTCGGCGTCGAGGACGCGTTTTACTCGGGTTTGGCCTCTCTCCTTCGGTCGACACGGTTGTGATATAGTCATTCTGGCCGGAGATATGAACGCCCAGGTCGGCCGCCTTGGTGAGGCCGAGTGTCGTTTAGGTGGTGGGTTTGGGATACCATCACATCGGTCGGATAATGGCGGGTGACTTGCAGTTATGCGCTGAGCGTAAGTTATTTTTACCTAACACTAGTTTTAGGTATCGTGTGCGTCACTGTTATAATTCGAGCCCTCGTTCTTCAAGTCAAGCCTGGTCTCGGATACACCACACAGCTATTAATTATAGATGGCGGGGCTCCATCCAGGACTGTCCTTCTTATTGGAGCACCTACTTGGAATCAGATTATGCGTTGGTACGTTGCCGTTTTGTTCTTACTTTTGCTGGACAACGAGTGGCTGTTAAGAAACTGGCTATATCATCGGTAAAACATAAATACCCAACCAACTTAGAGAGACCTGCCTTAGTAGTTCTCACTTCAAAGATCGTAATAGCTGCGGGAATCAAATTTCATAGACCATTCGGGGAGCAGGTATCGTAGCATGCGGCGCCCGGGATACGTGGTTTAAACAGATATTGGGTCTCGGAGAAATCCCTGAGGTTGTTAGAAGCTAGTCGGGAATCCCTCCTAGCAGTTCATGTAACATGTTTAAGAGAGATATACGTAGGAAGCTGAAACGTGGTCTAAAGGCTGTTCATTGGGCTTGGTTAATAGGGAAAGCTAAGGGAATGGTGACAACGTGTGCTTCAGGAAGCATCGGTAGACTTTTCATGCTTATTCGTGCTAGTGGTTCTTGGCGACCATCTGTTAGTGATGCTATCAGCGAGACAAATGTCACATTCATCTACAATAAGTCCAGAAGGTTAAAGTGGTTGGGCGGAACACTTTGAGGGTCAGTTTAGCTGGCCTCCTGCTTCAACTGTGTTGCCGCCCCAACCTTATAGTGTAGCACCTTGGTTGGTAGATTTGGAACCACCCATTGAGATTGAGGTTCGCAATTGCACCTCGGCTCTCAAACAGTATGGCTGCTGGCCTAGGTAATCTTGTGGCGCCACTTTTTAAAGAAGGTGGGGGAACGTTAGTAGATGCCTTGACTCAGTTGTTTCAACTTGTGTGGATGACGGAGACCATCCCTCCGTGTTGGGGTTACTCAATAATAGTTCTCTTGTTCAAAAAGGGAGTTCGCGGCTCTTTGCGAAAACCATCGGGGAATTGGTTTGAACCTAGTCATTACTATGGTTTTGACTCACCGCAGCCCGAGAGGCGAACGTTAGGGAAGAGCATGCAAGGTTTCGTGTTGGGCAGGATTGTATAAATCACATTTTTACCCTTCCTCAAATTCTGGGGCAGCGTCTTGTGTACCGTGGGTGAACAATCGCCGTGTATGTCGACTGTAAAGGTGCGTTCGATCTGGTCGATCGATGTAGACTTTTAGAGTCACTTGAACCCAGGGATGTGCCGACCATGTGTGTGAACATACTGTCGGCACTTTATTCCCATACTTCACTCCAAGCTAGGGTTTACGGTGAACTGTCTGACAGTTTCAGCAGTATGAGCGGCATACGTCAAGGCTGTTCACGTTCACCATTTTTGATCAATTTCGCCACAGACGAAATAATGAACGATTGTCTCCAACACTCACAAGATGCCAGCGCAGATCTGTTACCTGATGAAAGACTGACTGATCTTGATTATGCTGACGACAAGGTGTTGTTGTTTGACAACTTTCAATCAGCGCAAACAATGCTAGACGCTATTTCGCGTTCCGCCAAATACTTCGGAGTGCGCTTTGCAGCCTCAAAATG
>QNGE01002619.1:81524-95797 GCA_008508345.1 Paragonimus westermani
GTGGCAAGGATATGCACTACTGATGAGCTCTAATGAGAGCGAAACTCGAGTCTAGTGCTTCTTTTCGAAAGAGACTGGCTGCAAAGTCTATCTGAATGCGAAGGCTGCGGTCAAATGTGAGTGATGGTCAACTTGAAAATATCATTATGATGGTGATTGCTGACCACAGGTTGTCTTGACTGTCGAAGTAATGACAGGCAAACACTTATGTTAATCTGGGTGTGATCTGTATTCTTTATTGCACATCGTAAAGCCACGAAAACTCAGCTCTCGAATTTTCAGTAAACCTTTCGACTAACTTTTCACTGTACTTTATTTCTAACATATTCTTAAATGATAAAAGTGTAACCGACTGTTCTAAAAGTACTGCTGTCTCTGAAACATGCCGACACATTGCTGTATGTGCGTGTTCACCAAGACCATAGTTAAATCGACTTTGCCCGCATATACCACGAGCTGTCACCACTATACACTGAGGATATCGGAAGTATTATGGTTTTTTGGTTTCGATGCTTGCATTCATTTGTACGCATCGCATAGCAACAAGGTAGTTAAAAAAACAGCCTCTTTTCTCTGGATATTGACCGCGTTTACTCAGTCAGATTCCGACTAGGCATGAGTCCGGATGATCAGACCACGTAGAGTTGTCCGAAGACCACCTTCGTTAAAAGAATGCTCGGCCGTTCGATATTGAATAGGATAATTCGCCCTTGCTCATAGCAATTCACTCACATTTATTGCAACGTAACTATTAGAGCTGTATCGACAACATGACAAACAGAGGTTTTTCTCTCTACATTATTTCCTTGGGTGCTGCCACTTACCTAACAATACACATGATTGAAAAATGTGCCACCTCATCGGTACGACTTAACACTTCACTGAGACGAATGGAAAGTCGTCAATCGACGGCCGGAAGTCATTCGCAAGGGTTTCATTCTCCAACTCGCATGTGAATTTTGTGGATGCCTCACACCCTAGAAACTTTGATGCCGTTGTAACCATTTTCCGGGGACGTTGATGTGCGACTGAACAGAAGTGTGCCGCATGTTGATGCCGTACTAGAACTATTGCCGTGCACCAGAGGTGGGAATGCAATTCACGCGTTCCGCTTTTTTAGATCTTACTCCAAAGATTCGCTCGTGCGTTTGCTAAGGATACCAACTTACTCGGACCTCAAATGAGCATACCTATGGCTTTGTCGGCACACCCTCATTATGTATTCACTAATTTGGTCATCACTTTCTGCCTCTGTTCAATACTGACTGTTCTCCGCAGTCGCATGGGCGGCGCGCTGGCTACTTATAGCAAAAAAGTTTTTGGACAGAAGTACTCCAGAAATAGGTATTGTCGATGTCCGGTTACTTTGTTGTGACCACCTCAGGAGGAAATGACGGAAACGGATTGCTTAACCGTCCAAGGCTAAAAAAATGTGTCCGTTCCAATATCTCAAGGTTGTCACATTGTTGTGGTGAAACTTTATTGAGGTCAAAAACTTACTTGGTTCAGATATTTTCCAAGAAAAAACGTTACTTATCAATGGTTTTGATACCATCAACCACCAGCGCGGACACATTCTCAAGTGTACTTGAGAACTTCTTGATTACTTGAGGGGTGTCATACTTTAGAAAAGTGAGTGTATTCGGTTTGGCCTTCGCGACAAATTGATGGGGATTTACAACAGTGACCATAGTTCATAGAATCAACGGAGAAGTTTATAGGGGAAAAAACTTAGGAGGTTGTAGAAGTAAGTAGACCAACGGGGGTGATCTGCACCATTAGATGGGCATTAAACGGTAGTGGGTCTCAATCTGCCAACACCGAAGGGTATCGTAACTTTCCATACGGAACGGACAAACATGAGCCAGGTAAATTTACTTCGTCCTCATCACGGGTCGAATATGGTCCGAAATCGGCACTGTTTCAAACTATTCACTTTTGTTTTCACACTAACTCATAAAGTTATGATGAGCTGTCAAAACGAGAACTTGCTTCAGTGCAATGCGAGCGATAGTCTTCCCATCAGCAATGAAGGACAGCGAGATAGGAATTAAATGGAATCGTGTTTTAAACATCCTGTTTTCTAACATTTTTAGGAGGTTTCTACACAACAGTAACGCTACGGTCCCCTCCAGCGCGCTAGCGATGAAACACCCATCCGATCGCTGACTGATGTCCGTCAGATGGACTTTTTTCTCTCCTGTAGTAGCATCATTCACCCAGCCGTGCGTCCCAGGCCTAACCTAGCTTCCGGCTCGTTCATTCGAGCTAATTGATTTGGTGAATTGCATGTACTGATCTGTCTGTCTGATCCGACACAACTATTGACCCACGAAGCACGGCAGCCATGCCTCTGATTGTTGGACGGAGCGAAGCCGGCTGTCACCGGCCTTGACTTTAAGCAACACTCCTACTTAGACAACCTGGATGCCTCAACGGCTTAACGCCCAATCGTCCGTTTTCACTAAGCTGCCGACTGTAAGAGCAGTTCGTTGAATGTGTGCGTCCACTGAACACGGACACATATAGTCGTGGAATTTTCCGTTCGTCGCCTAATCAGTCCAGTTCACGACGTAAAGTGAGCACGGGTCATCATTACCAGCAACAGCATATTTGATGCGGTATTTGTGTGAGTAAAGTTCGTAAAAATTCCGTTGGGCCACGCTGACGAGAACGCACTTTATCATTACCAAGGTGTTTTGCCCGCTCAAACGGGAATGTGCTCGAAATTTGGACCACCGCTTCGCTTTACTGTCTAAATGCGTTCCGTCTACCGTTGCATCACCGATGTTTGTTTGTTGCATCGCTTGCCAGCTTGATTTCCGCCTTACTATGGGCCTCATCAATTCAGTTAGGCATCATACCCAGTCTGGTTCCATTGCTCCATTTCGTCCACGATACGTGGTCTAAATTAGTTAACGCTAGTTTAACGCCAAAGCGCATTGCACTCTCCGCACAGTTTATCCATACGACCGCAATTGTATTCGCCTAACAGAAGAGTTGACCAGTTTGACTAAAACTCGGCCTGCATGCCCGACTCAGCTAAGAGTTCTTTCATGTTAGCCGTCTTGCTTTGCCGATAGTCCGATGTACTATATACCCCTGTATCAGTATGAATCGTCACATAGATGGATATATGTGAACTATGATTTTCTAAAACACGCGATCGGTAGAAAAGTTAGTAATGTAATCCATGGTCCAATCGACGTATCAGTGAGCCTGTCACATTGTTGAGGCAAATAGTTTCTGTTTTATTAGATAATAATATAAGGTTTATTGTGGCCAACATATAGGATGTGTGTTATTGCTCATGACGATGATGAACACAAAGAATGTACCATTTAGGTACAGTTGAATTCGACAAGACACAATTATTACCTGTGGTTAAGACAAACAATGTCGTAATGACCGTGAAACAGTAGAAGAGATCATAGAACCGCCGAAGTCCAGTATAGTGTAATAGGTAGAGAAGTGTTTGTCGGGTTGTTGAACACCGAATCGAACAGACAGCATGTAACCAAGTGTCTGTTTGAAGAGAAAACTCACCTTACAATTGAAATAGTTGTCACCATTACTGGTTTGACGTTTAAATTCCAATGCTAACACCGTATCAGCTCGCGTTTACTGTCGGATGAGTCCATCACTGTTTTACATGTTGTTTGTAAATGGATCAGCTTGTTGAGAAACCGAACAACAGGGTGTTAATCGGGAAATATTTCGTGCTTCGTTGAAACCGACTGTACTCTACCGAGTGCTGGTGAACATGAATTTGCTAGCAAAAGGAAAGCAATGTCATAGCCTGAAGAGCTCATAGAAAGGTGTAGCGGTGTTGCAATACTAAATGTGAAAGTTTGAAACTGTGATGATTGGAAAGATTACCATTCTCCTCTGATCATGCACCACATGGTATACAAGTATTCAACGAGCAACAAATCGTAGGTGCCGTTAAACTTGTTCAATCACGACAAAATGATGAAGGAACGGAAGATGTTTATGCCAGTGGATTACCGTATCTCTCACACAGATGCTGACTTCAACAGGTGCAATCTCATTTTCGTACCAACGAGTACATCATTCAAGTCATGATCCCAGAATGCTGGGATTACACGAAAATGTATTTAAGTTTTCGGAAACTGGCAATGAAGAATTCTACAACAATGTGCTGTTTTGCTTGTTCTCAACGTAGATCTTTCGACTCCGACTACATCAAAAACATCCATCACAACGCTTTGTGATATGTTTGTTCTGGTTGCAGTGACCTTTTCAGCAATCGTTTCAATAGATCACCAGTCTGTTGAATGAGAATGAGATCGTCAAACGTAGCTTACTCAACATTTCGAGCACTAATAGGGATAGGTAAGTAGTTTCATTTTGAACCACATTCTCCTTTCAGCCAAACAAAACTACTTTCATCCATGAAAGTGAACTTCAAGAGGAGTTCGGAAAGAAAAATACCGGTCTATGTGAAGTGCTCGCACACATCATAGAGGCGATCTGAAATTTTTACATTATTCTGTGTTTCTCATGAGGCATTTTACTGTAGTGGGAGTTCCCAAACCCTTATTTCTCACTCAGGGCACACTTTGCCAGGCCTCCATCTCATAGACACAACCTACGGGGTGACCAGCTGAGGCGGTTAGCAATGGGATGTGAAAATAGTCATTGGTAGGTTGAGAGCTATCGGTTGTGTTCATCACCCGAGCTGCAACCCTCGTGATGAACCGTCTCTTTTGACTGTCGGAGACGTTAGGGGATATGGCGGTTGATCAGCTGTGTGTACTTTGTTGTTATTCGATCAAGTTACCTGTGAACTAGTGTAAGTTTTTAAACCGGAACTGTGAAAGCTGCAAGAGAACAAATGTTACATGATTGTAAAGTGTAGGCTTCCTGATTTTTTCTGAAATCAAATTTCATCTCTGCAGTAACTTTCATGTCTAAACTAAGGTGTTTTGCATTTACGGTTGTATGACAGTTAAACGTCCGTGTGTACCACCGCTGTAATTCTAATGATGACAATTCGTTAATTTTGAGTCACTTCCAACTACCGACATTTTTCCTCCTCGTGTACACAATAGCTTTTAACGGTTTAGACAGTTCGGGATGACCAAGACTGCGCAGTATAACAATCCTTGTCACATTCTGGCTTAAACTGTATATATGTATTTCTTGGGGCGACTCAGCCATTGATTTTATGTCGATGCTGACAATTTACTAGTGTTCGAAGTCACTAGTTAGGCACACATGTAGAAGCCTCTGTTTACCTCTCCAAAGCGAATATTACTGCTGAAGTGGTTTCATGCTATAAGATATCCGCACCAAATTTAGTACGAATGAAGTTGAACAGTTTGGGCGTCGTGTTTAACATGTTATTGATAAACAGATTGGGAATAACACAACGTTACGAGCAAGTTGTAATACTCTACGTTTCAACCACCTCGGGTGGCCTTCCTTTCGATTACAACACTCCTGAGGAAGTTAATTTACATATTGCGCTTTCCAAATTTAATGTTTGTCTCTAATGTCGTGCTGCGTTGTGGTTTGTTTAGCTGGCGAAATTGTTCTGTCATATGACCGCCGAACATAGGGTTAGGAGAATCTGTCGAGTGTGATTAACACATTTCTTGAGGTCTAATAGATATGGAAATGCAAGCGCATGTTTTCTAAAATGATTGCACTCCGTTTGCATACATGTTCTCGTTTATTTCAGTGTGGTTGATAAACCAGGGGTTGAAAACATGGGGATAATACAGGATCTTTTGTAACCGAAAAAATAAACATATTTCCCTATTAAACCCGAAGTCGCACTGGCTGTTCTTTCCTAAACCGTATTATTTGTCACACTATCCTCCAGGTGGTCATCAACTGCGCAATTGTTCGCGGTCTGAAGTATCATCGTGCCCGTCAGACTTTTCACCAATGGCGTGACAGTAAACAACAAGTCTACGGCCTCAACTTTGCCACAGTTGAAGAGGCAGACGTGTTCGCTGCGGCTGTGGAGGATGCCCTGGCCAATTTGGCCGCTCTGCATAAACAGCAAACTCAACAGCAACAACAGCAGTCAATAACCCCGAATATATCGCAGCAGCAGCAACATCAGCTGAACCCAATGGCGAGTAACCGAGCGCAGACCGTGGCAGGTCACGTGAGTTTAGACTCTGGTCTGCCATTTTTACTTTTCAGATGTTTCCCAGGCGTTTCCCTTCCATCTTAGGCAAATAATCGTAAGGGTTTTGGAAACCATGTTTTCCCCTTATCGCGTATTGAGGACTGTTGTTTGTTGAAAGTTGGGTTTGATAACGCTATTTCCCATCACTTCTCACCTTGAGTTTGATTTTCATATTGTTCTTGTTTGTTTTACTGCTTCGGTTTCCGTGGGTTCGGATCAGTGCTCTCATTATACTCTGGGCATACTGAGTCGTTTGCCTGTGTTACTAAGCAGTCTGGAAAGTGCAGTTAGACGTGAATCACATCATTTGATATTTAACATGTACCGAAAACTAACGCATTTTTTATATTGCCCTACTTGGCGTGAGCTTGTTGGGTTGGATTTATCTACTCGCCCGTATAATTGACATGGCTTTCCTAACATTAGACCAAACATTTTTTTGAAATAGTTGGGGCCAGGTTATCTTTCCGCTCTACCATATTCGATAAAATTATCCTTTCGGTGCGGTAACAGGTAAAACGAGAAGTGTGTGTATAGTGGAGTGACAAAACACTTAACTGCTAGAGGAGATCCTGCTCTCCTCAATTTCCTTATTTAAGACTGAGTGATTTAGCAATCGTTATTTCAAATCTAACTTTATGTTAAGCATGGTTACTAACTAGTCTGTCTAGTGTCCTGTCACGTTGGGCTGTCTGCCTGTTGTTGTTGCCTCATTGTGCACGTCCCCCGTTGCGCGTTGATTGATAAGGTTCATGCTTAGTAGTGTCTTCACCCAACACGCCTCTACTACCAGGACGCAAGTATCTCCATATTGTTGTGTGGGTGCCAGTCTGTTTGTTAGTACTCATTTACTTCGTACGTTCGGTTTCACATAACCTCTTCCATATCTCCGCCTTCGTTCTGCTTCATTCGTTACTTCTGGTTCAAAATTTCTCATTCTATCGGTTTTTACCCGTCTGTCCGTGTATTTTTTCATTCCTCAGGCGTGCTGGCTGGGTGACCAATAGGCTGACTTCCTTTTGCTTTTGTTCCTGACATTCTGTGCATTTTTGTCCGACTTCATCTACTTACCTTATTCAAATGAACCAGCCTACTGATACGTTGTGTATTTATGTAATGTGCTCACATCTGAATGGTTGTAACCAATCGTCCATCATTAGTTCTAGGGGAAAATCAATTATGCCAGTTTGTTAGAGTTTGCAATTCTCAATGGTAGCAGCACCAATATCTGGAATCGAACACAGTGACTGTCTATTTAAACTACTCTTACGTCTTTGGGTCAGCAACTGCCATTGTTCGGTTACCACCGTAACATATTTATTCCGCTTGATTGGCTGTATTTTCTTGTGACAGGACCCTAACATGGTCACGTTAAACTGTGAGCCCGCGTGCACATCTCCTGTACACGAATCGCACGACTCTCTACGCGCAGGAAATGCTGGATCGTTTTCTGTTCCAAACATGTCCACCGGCAGCAACACTGCCTCCAACAGCCGGACCGGGACTTATGTGGATATGAGCCAAGTCAATATTGTCCCTCCAAGCGACGGTCCCTCTTCTGCGTA
This sequence comes from Paragonimus westermani, assembly GCA_008508345.1. Taxonomy (NCBI): domain Eukaryota; kingdom Metazoa; phylum Platyhelminthes; class Trematoda; order Plagiorchiida; family Troglotrematidae; genus Paragonimus; species Paragonimus westermani. The sequence goes on from QNGE01002619.1 coordinate 89,256, forward strand.
CCAGCAGCACATGGTGACTGCCGAATATGCGTACCCGTCCCAGGCGGTCACAGATGTATCCCGATCGGGAGCCGAAAGTGAGTGCTGTGTTTCTGGCCATTTACTTTTGTTTCTTTGCCGTCTTAGCCAATTTCAAAGCAGTTTGATACGCTGTAGGACCTCAGTTTCGTATACTTCGTGCCGACTTCAACATCACCAGTACAATGACCAGTGAGGCGCTTCGGTCGACCCTGATTGTCGATTTCAGTTCAGTTCGTCCACTACCAACAATACATGGCAACTTAAAAGATACTGAGATGTGGCTGAACATCGGTGGTCACGCCTACATGTGATATCATCTAGCTTTCCTATCTACACAGGCTACCATCACGTTCTAGGCGGCTGTTGTCACATCGCCCAACCCCACGTTTAATCATCGTGCGGTGATGGGAGATGTGGTCAAAGGTCACTAGACTAGCCACGCTTGAATGTCGTCGCGTGACAATGCGCGGTAGCTCGAACCACAATTAACAGCGACAAGCGTTTGAAATGTTTTAGAGGAGTAGGTAGCAGAAGTGCCCCGAGGAACCGACAATCGTCTGTGTGTGGGCATCCTGGTACCGTCTGCAAACTTTCGTGTCTGTGAGCGTTTCCATTTACTGTTGTGAATGTCTTCAGGGATTTTTATGCAGAAAGCTACATCTGTTATTCATATTCGGCAGATGAAGTGGGGTCTTCATGATCCTTGGATATCCTACGCACCTGTGCAGGACAACCTAGGTGCTGTAAATTCACTTCTATTAGGAGATGTAAATCCTAACGTAGCAGACAAAATGAACTGCGTGACATCGGTCGATCAAGGTTCGTGGATATCATCATCTGTAAGAGTGTATAAGTATGCAAGTTGAATCGGACGTCAGCTGTTCGAATTGAGGCTGGAATATTTCGATCCACATTGCCTGAGGCAAATTCCTTGTCAAATGGCTGGGTCTGCTGTGTTGTTCCAATTAACCGGTCAGATAGCAGCTGTGTGATCAAATGTCCGCACGCTTCAACCCTATCTGAACTGTTTTTTCCCTTTTGCTTGTTGACGCCGTCATAAAATGGTTATTTGTTATAACGCTACAACTGTCGGATTCGTTCACTGTCTCGACTGTCCTGTATGGTAATTGTTTACCATATATATGTATATGCACATATATAATCTATTCAGAGCCCATGTGATCTTCGACAGTGCAGAAAGGAAATATGTGATATTAACATTTCGTTTACTGTCATCAGTCACAAACGCAAGTTATGTACGCTTGTTGGTGGGTTTTTATGTTATGTATTCGATTGGCGCTGATTTCCTTTTTACACATGTTACCCTTCGTGAGAGTTTTGTGATTTTATTTCTAGCCGAAACTGGTATGACTATCTCAAGGATGTCATCTTACTGTGTACAGAAAATATCAGGTTTAATTTTGAAAGACTTTATTCTAGACAAGTAGACAATGGATATGGGCAGTCCGTTAGGCCCAATATTAGCCGATATATTCTTGGGAATGATCGAATGACAAATCCCAGATAATGTTGCCAAATCTGTATAGCACAAATTGCATGTTGATTATGGTTTGGTTTTCATGAATACTAATCATTTGGCCTATTTTTGTTACCCCCCCCTCTAACTCTATTCGCCCGAACGTTCCCTTGTCTCACGAAACTAAATCAAACGAATGTTTGACTTTCTTAGACATACCCATCACTAGGTGTGAGGACGGGACAGTACAGCGATCGGTCCACCGTAAAGCACCAGGGGAGCGGGCAATATCTTTAGTTCTCTAGGTTCGCCGTGATAGTATGCAACCGTGGTTTGGTCATAATCCTATTTCATAGGGCCAGCCAAATGTTCACCCCTGCTAGGCTGCAGATGGATCAAGACATGCTGAGCAAAAACGTCACTGGCGAACGGATATCCTGAAAAGTTCATAAACGTTCACAGCATGTTGAACAAGTACAATAAGCCAGTTCAAACAGCTCGAAAGAAAGGTATATTTCTATTTTTGCAATTCACAAGGGACACAAGTTGAAGTTTGCCCCATCCCTTACGTGTGCGGATGCCCATTTACGCTCCGTTTAAACAGTTATACACTGTTCTCTCTCTCACGTTATCTGTCAGTTCAGTTGCAGTTTTGATGATGTTTCTGTAGACAAAATAGATCGACAACTACCTCAGCGAGTGGCAGAACTCGTCCCGAAGTATTTGAAACTACTGCTGGTACAGCAATCTCAAACCGGTGAACCCGTTGCTTGAAATCCCGCATCATCGATTGCCAGACATCTGATGATAATAGGCTCACCTGACCCACTTAACTCGTTCAAAATATTGTTAGTTTATCAGAACCCGAAGCTACTGGTCTTTAGCGAAGCTGTGTTGGTCAGAATTCATCAATCGGGTCTATGTGCACAAAAGTGGTTGAAGTAACCTATCTGATTGCCGTGGTATTGACGTAATACGTGGTTTGATTTTATGCATTTCCATAAGCTGTCTATCTCCAATTGTCTGTCGTATGTAACCCGCATGTTTTATGTTTGCGACTGGTGAAAATAAACGAAACGTTAACATACCACAACGTCCTCTTTCTGCCCTGACGAAGTTAAAGGGAACCTAGTGTTTCAAGCTTCTATGATCTAGTTTTTGACTAGTTCCCGATGGTGGTGCTCCCGTCTTCTCTATCTCGGATTGTGATTCAGGCCATATAGTTGAGCGCACAACGGAGGGGACGATCCAATAACTTCTCAGCACTACAATCTAATACCACGAATTTCGCATAGCTTGGTTGTTATTTGCTTCACTAAACTTGGCCAGAAACATTGCATATAACGGGTGCACAATCAAGCTTAATCTGGATAACAATCTAAGCCGTCTCTTTAGTTCAACGTTACGGCGGCGGACAGCACAACTGTACAGAAACAGAATTACCACAAGATGCTTCCTGGCCGTTTGGACTGCCTATATTGATCTGGTTTTTGAGTTGTGAAGTTGGTGCAGTCGTATTACTTGAAGGGCTGCTACTCGTCTCTTCTACTTCAGTCCATTTTTGCTGGGACACGTGACTGAAATTGACTGCCTGTGTTCGCTTTTGCACGTTGCCGGGTTCTATTTCACTAACTCTGTTTAAGGGAGATTTTTTTATACATTGGTATCCCGTACTCAACCAAGCGTTTCAAAACTCTACAAATTGCTCATGATGCATCAGTTAAATATTTTGTGGCACTATCCTCCTTTAGGTCACATCGAATACTGCTCGCTATAGCCGAGCCTTCAGAGCTGACGTAATCAGGTCTGTTGTGAGATCATAAGAATAGCAGCGGCGTCTAGGCTCGAATGTCTTGACATCCTCCATCCGGCCAGCAAACCAATCTTCTGTTGTTACCCATTGATGAAAACAACACTGGTGACCACTGTAATCATTAGGCTGTACAGGTTCGATGCAAGATTGGTTTGATTGCTCATTTTGTCTTGGTTTAGGCCGCTCGACAGCACTTCGCGTTTAACTTGGCAACTCGCGTGACAAAAGGGCGCTTTATAGTGTGAAAACCTGACACCGGCTAATAACATCTGAATTGTAGGTTTTTCCAATTGTTTCCGAACAAAGAATATCAAACCAACCAACAGCTGTGCTGTTGTTAACCACATTCACGCTCGTTTGTTCGAGATCGGCCCACGCTTGTACAAGTATAGGAGGATGTTAACGATTCGGTCACGTGACGTTACTGCATTGCAGAACAACAAACGCGGTATAATACCTCGTTCAACTCTTTACGTTTGTCCTGCGCTTATCGGGCTTCAAGTTACATGTTGTCAGCATTAGATTCCAACAGGGAACTGTGGTTATTGCACAGTCCGATAGATTTTTGCCATGAGACACTTTTGAATACGTTAACCACGCGGGACTTACCTTCGATACCAATCTTCTATCCGAGCGCAGTCACGATGAGTTTCAAACCTCTTGGTTGTATGAAGTACATCTTATCTTGTTAGTTTACAGGGTAACTGTTTGTTTTTGCTTTGTTTTATGGGTTTTCCATTTTCTTGGCGGAGGGCAGGATTGGTAGATTTGATTAAGCTCATCTTCATTATGTCATCGGCCGAAATGCATCAAATCTGCACTCATTTTACAGGCAGTCATTAAAGTGATGAACAGAAAATGAATAGGTCTATTAACTTAGACAGAGCAGTGCTAAGTTTTAATCAAGACTCAGTCTGGACAGTAGTTCTTGAGTCGTTTCTGAAATGGAGGTGAGTTAACGTAGCCTCAAGGCTTGTGTGGCAAGCAAGGGTGGATTATGCTGGCAAATTTTGGTAGCTATTATTGTGACCACGGCTTGGCCCCCTTCACTGTCTTCGACTTAGTGACTTTTACCCGGTTGACTAAAAAAAACGCATTGACATCATTGGTAGAGTGAGTTGGGTCAAATTTGTGTTCATTCACGTTTTACCACCCTTCTCTAGATATTTGCATTCTATCGCTCATTTTTCCAAAGGCATTGGTCTCATCACCCAACTTGATTAGCTGCTTCAGCTGAGCACGTGTACTTCGCGTGTCACTTCTCCATTAATGTGCATCTGTGTATTTCCCCTTTCACAGCCGCGAGTTCCACGGCCGCATTCGCTCGGACGGATTTCGGTTGCACTAGTACCAGCGCTCATGTATCCAACGGGACGGCATCTGGTCTAAATGGATCCGGTTCCGGGAACCACAGCGCTGTAGATGCCTGGTAGGTAGATTGTTTTCCATTGTATTTTTCTACGCGACCTCGCTCATTTCCGTTTGTTTGTTTAGAGAGCATGGTCTTTGTACAAATATGTTTCGAGCTTGAGTTAGCATTTGGTCGACCACTAATCAAAAGTTTCATGTTTCGAATCCGGGGTCGAGCAACATAGGACGCAAAATGTCGCGCGAGAACAAAGACCGGTATACATTGTACAACCCAAAATTCGTTCAGGCTTATAGTTTCACGTTTGCGTGCCAGTTATTACGAGCTGGATAACTAGTCGGTAACCAATCCATATGTGATTCTGTGTATTACATGACAGCAGTATTATGTGTATATTGGGAATGTGACGTTTTTTTTCAGGACGAAGTGTGAATTGGCAGTTTTGCGTTATCCAGTAAACTCCACTTGCTAGAACTGTTTTTGCGCGTCCCAATGCTCTTAATGTTTATCAGTGCAGCCGTTGGATACAGTTCCAAGTGGTCTACTAACTATTACTCGCACAGGTGTCCTTTTTCACGGATATACAAAAGCGTTGTTGTTATTGGGTTGAAGTTGTGCTCGATCTCCGGTCGATCGTTGGCGTGTGTCAGTGTGCACTCCTCGGTGCAGCGTGATTAACACTAACGTTTGCCACCTACGACTTAACAACTTGTCTCGGCTTGTGTTTATTCATATGTTTGGTTGTTGAGACTTTTTTACACGGCTTTTAAACTTATTCATTTTCGTATGCATATATATATATATAAATAAATAAATAAACCCTGCCTAAAATAACAAATGTCACGGTTTGTCGGTTCTGTCAAGCCCCTCTAATCCCTTTGTGCACGTTTATATCATGTAGTTCAGGTTGCGGATTCAAGCCTCGATCATCTCTCTCTATGTGAATAGACTGACTGCACTATGTAGCTCCCATATGTGACCCGGCACGTATGTTTCTTTACAGAAAACGCCGAAAAGTTACATCTTCAAGTAAACATCATCTTGATCTCAGAGGTGATGAGAGTTCTGGCGTCCGCTGTACTCCGTCGAACCGCTACAGCCCGGGAGGCAGATACCAGAGAGGAGAGGAATGCGCCGTTTAAGCTGAAGATGTGTAGATCAAATCTTTATTCTCCGCCAACTCCTAGAACGGTGTCATGCATACCGCTGGCCGATACTTGTTTCACTCGGCTGTTATGGTATGCTCCATCGTGTTTTTCGAACTGTGCTTGTAGACTCGCTAAAAATCCCAGAAGCTTGCGTTACAAGTATGAAAATGTATTATCGCCCATTTGTTCCCATACACTTTGGTTCTGTTGGGGGTCTATGCTGCAGTGTTCAACAGCATACTTCAAAGCTGCCCATTTTAGTGACAAATTGTTTGGGGCCTGGTTTTTAAGCGAATTGAATTCCACTCACTCTTATTCATACCCTTCATGTTCGGATGGAGTTTTCAGTCAGCCTGTTAACTGGAGTTTCTTCCCGGTTAGAGCTTGTTAATAGGGCTTCAAACTCCATTCTCAGACGATCGTACCAGCGGCATTGCAATACAGCTGAGAAAAGTGGCCTCTTAGCGTAGAGGACACAAACTGTCTTGAGCTGTTTGTCGTCGGTGTTTGCGGCCAGTTACGCGCATCGGTTGCTGAGCGCTGATGGCATCAAGGAGTGGATCATCATCATCATCATAGACAGCAATACATCAGTGGTTAACACTAATGCTTAACTGCCACACAACCATGAAGAAACAGCAAACCCTATATAGAAAGAGAGAAGGAAAAAGAAGGGGACGGGAAGGGACCTAACTACTGAAAATGACTACGTCC
>QNGE01002620.1:0-10428 GCA_008508345.1 Paragonimus westermani
GGTGACAGAGAGGTATTTCTCTGAAGCTCAAAGGTCGCGTATATAACACAACGGTGAGGGTCGTACTACTTTACGGCAGCTAAACCTGGCCGCTCAGGGTAGAAGATGTGAACCGTCTTCACGTATTTGATGTATTGCTGTCTATAATGATTATGGGCGGCTGCGGCCCGAGCAACAGTACCTTCTGGTTAGGCTCTCAGCTCCTATGACGGTGATGATGACGAACAAGGTTAACTTAGTAACTAAAATAAAACTGAATAATTGATTCGAAAAACAATTAGGGCAGAGAATGACAGCACATGGTTATATTTAGGTGGTGTCGATGAACATGTGCATATTGAGGAGGAGTAACGTCCTGAAGATCCCATGGGAGATGATGCAGTGGTTCTCAAAATGGTCAGGCAGATCGTGTGACGGAAAAACCTTTCAGGACTACGAGTTATAGATCAAACCATTGGCGATTGCTGTATGAGGTTACTGTGTACTGATTACAAAGTTATCTGCTTGCGGAAGTTTGGACTTATCCACCTTACAAAACAGTGTCAGGAAACTTGTAGGCACAGCATGAAGTGCGGGAAGAACTAGTTATCACAAAGTTTAGGTAGAATGACCAAAATTCGAAACCACTGTCCACTTTTGACAGCTAGTTGACTTAAAATAGGCGGTTCAGCATCTTTTGGAAAGTGCCTTGTCTGAAGTTGGTCCGAGTCCAGGGTGGATGACGAGTGATGGTGACATCATATATTAAGCGAAAGCTGACTGTGGCATGATCGCTTGCCTGCAGTATCGTACCAACTTCGGTGATACCCATCAGTGGAATTCGTTGAAAAATCCCGCGTCCAATCCGGATAGATTATGGCCTTCTCTCTACCTTCTGAATTGGCTGACGTGCTCGATGTGGCCCATTTCTTGCAAGAAATTATGGAACTCAGCAGACGCAGATGGTATTTCATTGTTAAAGCCTGTGTGCGGAAGATTGAAGCAATCTAGAACGATGGGACGACATCCTCAAGCTGTAATGGTCTATCTGATGGCGCCGTGCTTTCTCTCGTTCTGCTCTGAGACTGCGAATGGAGCACGATAACTGATACCAAAGGTGACGTGACGAATGAGATGTAGTGACGATTATTTGCAGAGACTCGTCGAGTGGCCGTAGGGCCTGATTTCTACCTACAACTTTGCGTACTTCAGTACTAATGTTTACTGCTACGTCTCCCTCCTGCTAACTGACAGATCAACACAAAAGGCGGAGTAACCAGGACAGTCTGTCTCTTGGCCGGATTTATCAGGCGTTACTCAGGTCTTCGGATCCACTACATCTGTAAGTTGCGCTTGATTGTGCCGAAAAGTTGTTACTACTGCATGCTGTTCTTTAGAGGGGTAGCATTACTGTACGGACACCACCAGCTAGATTAGTGTACCCGCGTACCTTTTCGGAAGATCACCGGCTGCTTTCTAGGCTGAGGCAATTCCTTCTGGGTCGGTTTTGCCAAGTTGGCTGGGTTTCCGTTGTTTTTGATAGATGTCCTTGAACTGACACGTCCGCTAATGTTTACGAACGTCCGGAATGCGTATTAGATACAAAGACGAAATAGCGAGTTTTCCGGCTGTTGGTTTATTCTGCACTTCAACGCATTGCCGTGCTCAGTCACCTTCATGGATGGAAGGACATTTCCCAACATGGCAGGCAGTATTTACCGAACTCAGTGGGTGTTTGCTCAGCGGGACAGTGAAGGCTTTCGAAAGACTTCGTAATTCGTAGCCGCGCGCACCGCATTCCAAGATGGACGCAAAGACCCCGGCAGAGGTACGCAAGTTATTGACGCGCTGAGTTTACTGGCTTCTGTATGACTCAAGGAGCTTGATCTGATCTTTTTGAAACCCATGCGGCTCGGAGGAGACATTTCTAAAGTGCATATTGTTACGGCTTCAACCTCAGTGATCCATATGGACACCTTTTGATGTGGAAGGAAAGCACATTTGTCGGAGGAAATTAAGGTTAGGGAGTTTGACTGCAGGACATATCGGGAGGTTTTTTCCCGGCAACTTGTTAATCTTCCAAAGAAATTGACGAGAAAGTTATTGAACCTGCCAAAATCTGATTTTTTTTATTAGTTAAGCCAGTGTTGGCTAACCATTTACTCACGATTGGCGCAGAGATGTGCTACCGCATTTATTTCCCATGCATATACCTTGTTGTGTTCTCTTCGGCAAATTCCTGTTTTGTTTGTCCTTTACTTTCGTACCCCTTCCTGTTTTCTTACGTATTTGTTAGACATGTGTAACGTTTTACGTGCTCCTTCTTCCTTCCGGACCATTTGATTAGTGTATAATGGTTAGTGTGTAACGTTCTGAATTAAGTAAAGACCCGTGATATAACCGCCTGTCCTTTAACCCACAGGGTTTACTCAGTTTTAAAATCATTGGAACCCTTCGGATCGGGTACACTGCAGCTCAGTTAGATCCTCAGAGCTGATGTGCTGTACGTGCTGCTCCCATAGGAGATAACAGAACTAGATAGTCACAAAGTCCTCGATACTCTCTCAAGATGAGACTAGTACAGAATATTTTGAAGATCTATTACCGTTTTCATTATTCGTTGCGTCTTGTCTTTCTTAAATCTAACACAGACTACTGAACTAGCATATTCGAACAAATTTTCGGCATAAACCTTGTGGGTGATTCGAAAAGTTGTCTTTTCTTCACAGTGATACACTACATCCCTTGTAGTTACTCCTTCATGTTGATGGATTAAAGACAGAACAAACGGTTGCCAGGTACTGGGAGCTTTTAAGGGCTCACATTAGCAGCACATCTGTTTGCGTCCTATTTGTTACGAAGATTGTTTGTGTCTTCACCGAGTGAAATGTGTACACATGTCTTCATTGGCAGGGAGACGCCATCCTCTTGACCGTTGTCCAACTTTGTTGGTTTCACTCTGCGGAGTGCTAGGACCATAGGTACTCCATATTTTCTGGTCGTGTGCATTAGTGGAGTGGCCGGGGGTTCTTTGTGGGCAATCGCTAATATGGAGCGAAAGTATTTGCGATTTTAGAATCGACCCTTGTGCATCCGCCGAACTGAATGCAACCAGCTTTGGTCAGGAAGCTTCTGCTTCTAAAAATTGAAATTATCCAAAATGATGCTATCATTTTGTCGGCGAGGTTAAGTTTAGGCTAGTGTGGGTAGATAAATCCCCAACACACCTTACTTTGAAGGTATTACGGTGAACAGAAAAACCAATAACAGTTATTTCCCTATCACTGATATTTGGTGTCAGTTGAGCGGTGATTCTTCCTTTTTTGCAGCGGAGCTCGCTGACCAGAACTAAATCTGTTATGACAGACTCCACAATTTCATTGTTATAATTCTGAGGTTATTTAGTTGATGTATTTTCGTTATAACTGCAGTACTTTGGGGGCATTTTAGAATTTCGCGATATTTCTATGAATCACACGCTCAAGTTGCCAATTTTACACGTGATGAGTTAATGAGCAAGTACAGCATTTCGTGCTTTGGTTTCCTGGTGTGTTCCAGCCCTGTTTCCATGTACTTGATGATATTTGAACTCTAAACTAAGATAAACACATATGACCCGCGGCCGATGCGTTGATATCTCCGTCACTCAACGACATTAGGTGCATGCACGTTTCACGTGATGGGGACTGTAGAGGTGCCTTTGCAACTCACTTCCCAAAACGCATCAGATTACGAAAATCGGGCAGAAGAGCGACTTACCTGTCCAGTTGTCTAACTCACATCTCACCCGTCATCACGAGGTGGCCGCAGAAAAGTAATGTGCAACTCGGGACGATAAGATACACTTTTCTCTGCATACACAAAAGTTTTTCAAGTGGTTGAAAATAACGCTTGCCTTCAAGTGTGTTCAGTACGAAGCTACCAACCCGGTCGCGGACGTACGACGTTTCGCGTCTCAGCCTTGCCGTGGGAGTTTCAGTCTGTATGTACGCGAATTTCCAAGATTACTGTTGAATTATTCTCCTTTCACCATACGAAGGCTATCTCGATCTACCTATGGACTACTGTAAGTGGTTTAAAGGACATCTGGACAGTCAAAATACATTGCCAAAAGACTTCAGATGAAAACGCATGGCACAGCTAACAACAAATTGAAGCATCTGGACAGAAAATCCGGATGCAAAAGAGACAAGTGATAACCTCTATTTTAAAATCTTCGTATGGTTTGTACTACACTGCACAACACTCTTAGAGCCATGCTTTTTAGTGAATACAACAAAGTGGCCATATTCAGTACTGTTTTTTTCGCCCCGTGCTGTATCTGGAATCACTGAATCTTGCGCAACATGGTCACATACTATCAACAAGACGGAGCGTATCCACACTTAAAAAACTTATATTATTGAGTTTAGACACTTCCGGTATGTGCATGAGGTGGACGCGTTCATTGTTACCATCATCGTCACAGACAGTTCACACTGATGCCTAACTGCCATACAACCATGAAGAAAGAAAAACCCTGTACAGGAAGAGAGAAGAAAAAAAAGAAGGGAACGGGAAGAGACCTGACCACTGAAAACCAGCTATGCCTATATTCAAACACAACATCAAGGTGACTACACCTTACAAACAACACAACCGAGCTGTAAATGAAAGTAAGGTGTCATCAGTAAGGCAGCATCCTCATGACTTTCACTGATTAGCGTCACTAAACGCACTGACTTCACAGACAACTCGACCAAACAAGGACAACATTCACGCCACTGAGCTCGGTTGGTCGCCATCTCACCTAAAATCTCAAGCCATCGATTCTGTGAGTCGCGAGGGCCCCAGCCTGAGAGACGGACCCGATATACAGTGTGCAAACCCTTCGTGAACGATTTCATTTGTCTACGCCAGGTCATCATCCGTCCACCTCACACTTTGCGCCAGTCGGCTGCAGCGTCGGCAAAGAGTGCTTGGTGTGGCAGGCAACTAGCTGGCATCCTTGATACATGGCCTAGCCATCTAAGTCTGTGCAAATGTAAGGAGTGAACAAAGGAACTCGGCTGATAGTCAGTGCCAACCACCCGCTTCTTAACCTCCTCGTTGCTTGCTCGCTGGTGCCACTCGATACGAGAGATTGAGCGTAGACATCGGTGGTCAAATACCTTGGGACTGATCATGTCCTCTACCCTGAGCTGCCAAGTTTCGCTGCCGTAAAGTGGTACAGCCCTCACTGCTATCCATGTTACCACTGCTTCCCAGTTTGACTCTCAGAGCGATTTCTCTTTTAGGGTTAATTTGAGAATGTGTGCACATCATAACTACGTTCATTCCGAAACGGAAGAAGAGGGTGGTGCTTAACGGATGTAACTCTGAACGGTTTCTCAGATTTTTCCCAGTTGCTTGTTATTAGACACATAACGGTCGTTCATAGGAAACTGTGGCTGTTTGCCTCCTTTAATTGTGCAGTTTGTCAAACCTCATATCACAAATCAAACCGTCCTAAGTAAGTTACTAAATGCTGCTTCTGCAACTTGGGTGTCTAGCTATGGGTATTTGACCCATCACAACCCAAAGCTGTGGAAGTGCCATCGTAGAGGCGAGCATTCTTTTAAAAGCGCTATATTTGCACGACACAACTACGTAGATTTGTTGTAAAGTATCCTTACCAAATTCAGTAATATGGAGTCAAACAGTTTAGGCGTCGTGTTTAGCATCACATTAATGTGATTTCGATTACAACACTCTCGAGGAAGGCCACCCAAGGTGGTTGAAACGTAGAGTATTACAACTTGCTCCTAATTTTATTTTATTCCCAATTTGTTTATCTATGTAAATTTGTGTTTGATGACCAAGGGTCAGTTCACAGAAGTGCAGGACGATTTTAATACACTTCATATCTATCTTCACTGTTTTTGAAGTGACGACTATATCGTTCACTGTCAAACTTAACTGGAGCTATGGTCGCCATGTGGTGTCTAAGGCACTGGAAACTATTTTTGTCTGGTAATGCATTCATCCTTAAGGGTGCTACGGGCTTTGTTCGTTGTCCGACGAGTAGTTTAAGCACAATGGCCATCGAACTCACTTTCCTCATCACTCAACTCGCTTCCATGCGTATCCGAGTGTTTGTCGTGCACTTCTGTGTCTGCTCACTGCTTTATCCGGGTTTGTCAGGTGATGCTTAGGTTGATCGCCCATCCGCTTGGTGTCTTCGTGACCACTCAGCTCACTGGCCAGAAACGCTAACCGAAATTGCATTATGCAGCAGCAAATGGCGTACCTACATTCATACCATTTCTATTTCTTCCGCCTAACCCCTTTTTAATTCGACTTTTATTCCTTCTGGTAACTTTTTCTAAACTATTCCACGTCGCTGTTGTGATGGTCGACAGTCTGAGCCGGAGTACTTTTTGATCATGCTCGCGATCGTTTCGAATGAAGGACTGAATCGGTAACCATGTGTAAACTACTGTCGTTAGTGTTGCAGGTCACAATAACCTAAGGAAAGCGCTTTCGGTGGTTGTTTCTTAGTACTGTTGTTGAATCTTCCAGACTAACGAGCAGCTATAACTGACAGTTCCTCTACAGTATAAATCTTCTACTTTAGTAATGCGGTTATTTTGATTTACTCTTCAGTCCTTGTCATCGGCGCACCACAAGCTTTAAAGTAAAGGAGCTTCTATCCTTACGCCACTGGTATTTTTTGTCATGTGACACACTGACTCATTTAAATTGGCTGCCTTCAGACTGGTTAACTCACTCAGCCAATAGCTAAACTCGGTAGCACAAGCTAATTATCACTTGTCGGTACTTAGATCTCTCGCCAGCCAGCACACCCCATAATGTCTTCGAAAACTGAACCCATACGCATCTATTGTAACTTACTCCAAGCTCAACTCAGTTCATTCCTTCAGTTTATTTTGATTTGTATTTTAAAATATTCACAATTTTCCAGTGGCACATCCCACCTTTCTGTTCTGTTACTTTGTACTTGCAGCTCGGGATGTCGTCTACACAGTTGTTACTGGAGCAGGAGAATAATCGAAGAGCTGAAGAGCTGTCACACAAAGTCACAATTCTGAAATCGGTAATTAGAAATTTTCACCCATATTCTATGCACTTTCGCTTATTAATGGGTGGTGTACTTGTCCCTTACCATTGCTGGTCAATGGAATACTTACTGGATGTTCATTTACGAGGTTAGTATTATCACGGCTAATTTTGAGAGTGGAAAACGGTTGGCAGTTGCTTGTCAGTTTGTTTGCTGTCATCTCGCAGCTTCCTGGCTGCCAGTCGAAAGCTGGTTTCCCTATAAGACTTGCCATACGAATGTTGGGATAGAACCGAAACGAATAGGACTGTAGAACTCTACTGTTCCTGAATGTCCCATGTTTGACTACCATGGTCATTCTTAGGCTAGTAACGGGAAATTAATCAACTGCAGAATAAATATAAACTGTTGCCACGTCGTCGTCAAAGTGTTCACCAGTTTTTATTCCTGTGACTTCCTGGCTTGTTTACCTCAAGTTTTATCGATGTATTTCGAGGATTGGTTTTTATTCTCTTAGTTGTTTACGAATGCTTCGATCGGTTGGTTTTGTGGTGCATATTGTCTTAAGTAGGTTTACTGGGACGTTGATCATGTATTACAGAAATCCGCAAATGTAATAAGCTGCTAACCAAGCTTCAAATGTCATTTTTCAGATTTTGCTAATGATAGCCAGGCTTTTATACTCAATTTGAGCGCGATATCTTCAGGAGTATCAGAATTGGTGGGTAGCTGTTGATACATACCACGTTTGAAACAAAAATATCCTTTATGGTAGATGCGCCTCAAGTTGTTTACTGGAGAATGTGTTCGACTAGTCAAATGAACGTGGACTTGGCTCCTGGTTATTTCGACCATTTGGGCCTAAATATTTTTGTGGTATCTAGCCCACTTACCGCTTAGCATTAAGCTTCTTTTTGCCTTAAGGCTGAAGACTTTCCTATTCCCTGTGTTTGATGAAAATGGTCCTTATCAGTCAGATATCGTTCTTGCTTTCTCTGTCTCCTTTTAGTTCGCCAAAGATATTGAAACCGAAACCAAGGAACAGAATGCATTTCTCGATCAGATGCGGAATTCCTACGAAACGGCCCACGGACTTTTGTCGAACACGTTACATCAGGTCTTTGGAATCCCCAAACACCGGACACAAAATCGACGGTTTATGTGTTATATGATTCTGTTCATTGTTATCCTGATTGTTTTTTGTTACTTTATCATTTTTCGTTCTTCACACTAATGTTACACACCAGGTCTGATTTTATCTCGGACAAGATTATTTCAAGCTGTACCCGACTTTCTCTATGGAGTCGCAATTGTTGCCTGAATCTGACCTATTATTGTTGGATTGCACTCTTTTTGTGTTCGCTTTCATAAACAATTCTCTTTGACTGCGTCCTAATAAACGCACATCTGCCTTCATCCATTAAACTGTGATATTGCTCTCAATTACATCTAATTCTTACAGATTTTTCCTCAGTTCTCCCGTGGTCCGTTCACCATTTTCTGATAAGTAGTTGAGTCGTCTCTACAGTTTTTAAGTCGTCTGTCATGATGTATGTCCACCATTTTTGCTGTCCATTTTGTGAGCTACTGACATCTGTAGTAGTTACATTCCTTATTTTGAGTGAACGCATCAGTAATCTACCATGAGCACGGGCAATGAGCAGTCCCCCAAAATAATTAACTGGTGGAACGCGTATTTATTTTCTCATGGTTGAAAGTTTTCTTAGCTGTTTGCCCACAATACTTCCCCTAATAAAAAACACTTTCCAGGGTGGATAGAATCTTTTCTCCCTCCAGAGACGGAGATTTTGGTTCAGCGTAATCTTGTCTATGTAATGATGACAGTGAACAAGGATGTTACTTTGCTGGAACTGTCAAAGGAGACATGTTCTTATGGTTATTACTGGGTTCTCATCAAGACTGTTCATAGTATCTTAAAGTGTTGTAGATCCTGTTGAAGACGTATGCTGCTGAGAAGCATTGGCCTGCAGCTTACTGCAACAGTTACGCAGTCATACAACGTTGGATCACTCATCTGGATAGACACTGCCGATATCTGCATGCCGTTTGGATCAAATGCTTGAGGTAAAAAACCTAATGGGCGTAACTGAGTGTGGTATTTGTTACCGTGCCCCCAGGGACTCGCAGCTAGCAGAGCAACATTATGGCTACGGTTTTGTTCGAGCCGAGGTAAGAGGGGTGAACGAATAAGATTGTCTCACGGAGTGCCACTCAGGTAGTTACTGTTTTAAGGAGTCCCAAAAGCGGATGCTCAGTTCCCAAAACGAAATTTCTGACATCTGCACATCCTTATATACAAGAGATCATTTCTGAATCGATTCGTTCTCAAGTTTCAGTGGACGTTGGTCTGGAATGGTTCAAGGAGCAACACTGCTCTTGAGTGAACCTCTGACTAGGCTTATTATTCAGTTTTGTAGCAGGGTTTTAGATTGCTAGAGCGATGAGTAAATATGGTCAGCTGATGGGCGTATGCACTTTAGTAATCCGTCTTAAGGTTAGTACTTAAGCAAACTGGATTTGGTCCGACAAATTTGCTGCAATACCTTTGGGGGTACTAGACCTATTTCAAACCTCAGTAATCCTCCGTATAGTCCCAGGGAGATTACTGCTTTCATGGCAGCACTCAGTGCAGAAAGTCTTTGTATATCGTGAATGGTTTTCTTGAACGCTTCTTGCGAGGGAGGGTACTGTTATGACGTTCTAATTTGTATGAGTACTCGGTTTTTATTATAACCACTAGGGGAGCCCACCGGTTTTGCGAAGGGCGCACTTCTGGCTCGTTCAGGCAGCTGAAGGTCATGGCTCTGCTGACAAACCCAAAGTTCGTTGCGAGCCATTTAAGGGGATCTTTTCGAATCGGAGATTGCGGCAGTCAGGTTTTTCAGGGAACCACCCGTGATTGATGGTCTGGATCCAGCTAAAAGAAGCGTGTGATCTACAGATTAGTCCGTGCGCTGCTCTTTGTTTGTTAGGAAGCGAATGGATCCTACGACTTGGTTAAGTGGCCTAATTTCACTTCACGCAGAGAATCTCTACCAGATTCACAGGCATATGATCCTAAAAGTCGATTATTCAGACCAAGGGGATAAGAACTACGGCTGCCTTGTTATTTTTCGATAAACCATACAAAATTTGTATCTACAAAGTTCCTTTTTATGTACGGCTGATTCTATTTACCTGAATCTAGATCGTTGGATTGGCTTGATCTCTGTCATTGTTTCTTTATTGTGCAGCAGTTTGCTGCTAGTGTGAACCCCTGACGTCGTTGACGGTTTTCCTAACAAGCAAGTAGGAATTTAACTGTTAGAGGAATCCATTTTTTCTGTCTAAAACCGCCTCCTTCCTCGAGAAAACGATCCTATCCAATCCGCTACGCTCGTAGGTGGCTT
>QNGE01002620.1:11262-61201 GCA_008508345.1 Paragonimus westermani
CACCAAATGATTCAGGGGATCGACTGCCCCGGCAGGATTTCTCAAACAGTTCACGCTGGAATCCACCAACGCCAGTGCTGAGCATAGAAATTGTGTTACTAATGAGTAACGTGGCAGATTTATGTTTTTAGATGAGACCCAACTGTGAAAAGTCAAGGCTTCGGCTAGATTCGAACCAGTGACAGACACAGCATGCCTAACGCGGCAAGCGCACTACCAGCTGAACTACAAAGCCATACCAGGAGCTCGGAAATTTAACATTTGTTAACACAATACCAATTCCTGGTGTGCACACGCAATGGTTCCATAGTCACGCGAAACGCAACTGGGTGCAAAATAAAGATGTCAGTAAGTAAGAAGCCGAGGGTATATTAAGCATAAATTACGAGTGGTCTCCTAAACAGCTGAACGATAGATGACAATGACTGGGAAGGTTAAAGATGCAGTTATCAAGTGCATGGATAAGCCGAAAATGCCTATGGCGTTACCGGTATTCATATACCAACAAACAGACCGGGTTGCATGCGTCCAGAAAACGACAAACAAACCTGTTCACTATTCCATGCATACTATGAAGCAGTATTTTTGGAAGTATTTTGTACGGTGAGCCGACTCGGGTTATCTCCGGATCACTGCAAACGGACGAGATTTAGTGGTGTCATCTTTTGGGTTGCCTGTGTATCAGCGTTCAATGGCGTAACGCCTGTGAGCTGTGCGCTTAATGACAGACACGTTGAAGTGGTATCTAAATACGAATGCGTGCAAACATTCAGTAAGTAGGATTCTTCTTTCCCGTTTCGTTAATGTTTCTTTTTATTCATGGAATGAGTAACGAATATGATCTTGCTACTTTATGTTGGACTTACGAAACACTACTTTCCTTCGTAACCTCTCACTGGACAAGAGACATTGCACGCTCATTTGGGGCGGCGATCGGGTTGGAAATGATGCGGTATTTCGGTAGTGAAAACGACGGGTTTTTCTTTCAATGTGTCGGATTTCCGTATTACTTAATTAACACTTGAAGATTCACAAAGCGTTAGAATCATCTGCCCCAGGGTATTAACGGCGTAGATTCTGGGCGTGAGTGTTAGATCCGAGGCACAGGTTGTGATCGACGAACTGCCTCGGATCAACTTATTTGACATTGGTATTCGAAAGTTACGTGAACTCACTGCTTCGGATCCTGAAGGTCATAACAAAGCTGGATCGGTTATTGCGGTGAGTACCAACGAAATGGGGGCACAGCAACTCTTTTTTCACCCTTGTAAAGGATATTATAACTAATGAAAACGAGCATGCAGATACACAGATGAATTCGATAACGGACAGTCAAGAGTGGGGCTAATAAGTTTTGTTGTACATTGTTAAGAGCATTTGTGGACTGTCACCACCCACTGACATTGATGCTATTTAGTCATATTTGGATATACTTATCACAACGGCTTCATACCTTACATGCATACCTTACATACTATTTAGCAAATTACCTCTGTGTATTTATAAATGGGACTGGACGCCTAGGTATCATACCTACAGGTCGCTAACTTCCGCAGGGTGGAATTATGACCAAGTTAAGAATGAAACATTAGCCCTAATTTTCATTGTATACAACTTTCTTAACATGATTCATAGCATAAAGTTACCATTTCATGCCAATCCCAAACCATTGTCAGTCATTTCTAATAAAGATAAGAGCATTTTAGTGCCAATTGCCTTCAGAGACGGACCGCTACTCATCTAGGCTGTGATTTCAATTTCGAGTACAAGTCTCCATCAGTATTTGTACACAGGTTTATTATCCCGTTTGATTACTGTATAGAATAAGAGACGGTGAATTGGTTATTGCATCTGCCAGCCTTGAAACAAAAATCCAGCGCGTGTTGACGGATGATGTTGTGTGCCTAAAAGTCAGTCAGTGCTTTTGTCATCCGCGTGATATACTTTCTGAAACATGAGCGGCCAAAGGAAATTTTTGAGCCAGACTTGGGAGAATTATTCGTAAGACCTGGTTCATTTTTAATCCTAGATGAATGTCTTCTGTTCAGTGGAAGAATAGTAATCCTGAACTCTCGTAATTCAGGAATCTTAAGGCAATTTCGTTAGGGTACACCCACGATGAACTAAAATGAAATTCTTGATGCATAGTCATGTTTATTTGATCGAGACATTCGTGATCGAGTTAGAGCGCGCAGCCAATTTGCATCATTTTGAAAATCAAATTCACACGTCCTTGATCTTTCGCGAAAATGCACGGAGCCGGGCCCATACATTTCTCTGGACTGGCAACCGAACTTTTTCTTCTGATCTCCGTTGATTCCATGTCTAAGTGGCCAGAAGTTGGCGCAGTAGAAGGACCAGTCAACTAATTCATCATTCGCTGTTTGAGAAACATTTTGTAGGTTGAGTTTTCCCGAAGTCTCTCTTTCGGATCACGGTGCTCAGTTCGCATCCGGCAAGTTCTCGGAACTTTATTCAATATTGCATCTAATTACTCCACCTTATCAATTCCAGTTGAGATGGTTGTGGTTACTGTGAAAGGCGGTATTTTCAAATGCCAAGGGTAGCAATATCTGGATACTGTAAAGGGCCGGCTTTTGCACAAGTAGAGAATAGCCCGGAATTCAAATGTTCCGGTTAATGCATCACCTGCGGATTGCTTGTTTCGAATGAAAATACGGACAAAGTCTGAGACAGTACCCTTGTAGCGGCCTGGAGATTGCACTGGCCTGCCTGCGGTGTGATGTGTAAAATAATTCCAAAACTCATAGTTGCCTATTGTACCTAGGCTATTAAGAACGCTCGCATGATGTATGCTGTCCGATTGTTTGTCTGCATGTCATGTGACTGGCGCGAACCCGAAGGACACACGTGTCACATGCTTCCGGTTTACTCGCTCGTCGACGGCCGGTCTCTAGCTTCTCTAGCTATTTTGCGTGTCGGTGCCTTTCATAGCATTATCGGAGACCACTTGTATATTTCGTCGAATAAAGATTTGGTCTCTCTCCTCAACGGCCTTTTGCTTTTCGCGTCTGATAATTGCGTACCTGGGGAGAAAGCGACTTAGTGCAACGAGCACTAAACCCTGTAGACCTTGTTCGTCCAACGGGCTTAAGCGAACACAGGAGG
Organism: Paragonimus westermani; assembly: GCA_008508345.1. Lineage (NCBI taxonomy): Eukaryota > Metazoa > Platyhelminthes > Trematoda > Plagiorchiida > Troglotrematidae > Paragonimus > Paragonimus westermani. The sequence continues at coordinate 14,392 of QNGE01002620.1, forward strand.
TTCAGCTCTAGTAGCATGACAAGGTTCAGTATTAGACATAATATGTATTCAGAGGTCTTCAGAAACCAATATCCAAAGCAGACTGCCACAGCCGTTATACATATAAATCAATGGGTCAGGCATACCAACCGGCTTAGCCGAAGATGCGAAAAAATCAATCCTAATGGTATCTCACATTGGCTGTTAAACGATGCATCTCAAAGTGCTGTGCATATGAGACCTACACAACCACATACACCAGACGCAGCTGCCCCCACGCTGTATTTGGTTGGTTGTGACCGTAAAAGACGCTTGGCCTGGGAGGTTGTTTATTTCAAGTCATCCATGACAAGGTGTGCGAAAATATGGAACAAATCCAAATACTGTTGTGCGGCTGCCGCATATTTGTACTCTTGGCAGTAGTGCCGTTACATTCTCTTTGGTGGCACTTTTCCAGTAGTCGCTTCTGGTCCGCGATATTTCTGGTGTCAATACCTGTCTTTTAGTTCGTGCGCCTACGAGTCGCGCCAAACCACTCAAAAACGAAGGTGCATGTTATACCACAAGCTGTCTGAAGTGAAATACCCCACTGATATTGTGATTTTACACGAACACTCAAGATAGATTCTAGGGAGAACTAATATGGTGCCCAAACTATTGTTGATTAGGATGGTGGTGGCTATGGCAATTAGCACAACGACCAGCGTTGTTGATCATACATGCATTGACCTTGATTGTAATCGGCTTAGACTGACGTGAGTTGTTCTCGCTTCGAGGTGTAATGTACTCGCTTTCGCATGACATGCGACTTTGTCATTCGGACATAAACTGGTCTGAAGCTCGGACAGCGTTTGTTCTTCCTATCGCTCTGGGCGTGAGTTAATGTTTGTCAACGGACGCATGAATTGTATGCTCATGAGCTATCAGATTGGGGAGACTGGCTGCCACATCGATCGCGTGTGAGCGGGCGACATCAGTAGACAAAGCCAATGGGCACCGAACACTAGCCATTTTCACTCAGCAAAGGTCCATACTCTGGGGTCGGATAGGAAATTGAGGCGAAAAACAGTCATTTTTTTAATTATTCGGCATGTCAGTTGGTAATCGCGCATCGTCGTGGTGGGCATTCGGGTTTGTAGACGAAGTGATCAGTGGTTCTCCAAGAGCAGAGTCGCGTGATTGCAACGAAGAATTTGGAAAGGCGAAGGAATATTCCATTAGTTTCCTGATGAGTAGCCGGGGATTTGGTTTATTTTCAAGTTGACCATCACTCATTTGATCGCAGCCTTCGCATTCAGATAGACTTTCCAGCCAGCCTCTTTCGAAAAGAAGCACTAGACTCGAGTTCCGCTCTCATTAGATCTCGCCAGTAGTACATATACTTGCCACGGTCGGGATTTGAACTCCGACCATTGCAATCATGAGGCAAACGTGTTAAACACTGCGCCATTGATCTCTGAATGCGAAGGCTGCGATCAAATGAGTGATGGTCAACTTGAAACTATACCAAATCCCCGACTACTCATCAGTAATCTAAAATATCGCCTTGTGGGTTTAATGAGTTCAGTGATCTCTACCTGTCTCGGAAATCCTAATCACGGGATTATCGATTGGAGTTAACAGGACAGTTACTGTGTCTCCTCTCGAGACGATCGGACAACCTGATCATTGCTCACAAGCGAGAGTGGTTTGGCGTTCAGATTTGATGATTCGGTCGTGCCTAATCTGAGGTCAGTGGCACAGTGGTCAACACGGGTGCTTCATGATTGGAATGGTCGAAGTTCAAATCCCGACCGTGGCAAGGATATGCACTATTGGTGAGCTCTAATGAGAGCGGAACCCGAGTCTAGTGCTTCTTTTCGAAAGAGGCTGGCTGGAAAGTCTATCTGAATGCGAAGGCTGCGATCAAATGTGTGTGATGTTCAACTTGAAAATAAACCNGCGAAGGCTGCGATCAAATGTGAGTGTTGGTCAACTTGAAAATATTCCATTAGTGTCCAAGAGTCCGTTCCTTTATCAGTCAAGACGTTGAGGTGTCAGAAACTGACCATTTATCAACGTGAACTGACAATCCTATCGTCGTGATTCGTTTCAGGAGTTGCTAGACGACTATGTGTAGTGATCACTTGAGTGATGTAAGATTATTCCAGATTAATGCTAAACCTTCGGACGAGCTGCAGCCTGACTAATTTATCCTTTCAGACAGCGGGTGGCACTCAACTACGATGCAAGCAGTACTCACTGTAGGTACGTTTCACCCGCATTTATTGATTGTGACACCCATGTCAGTTACGTATAATTGTCAAAAAATTAAAATTTGTGCATGCAGTCTGTATATGTTTTAACCAGTCGTCTTGAGAGTAAGTAGTTTCTGTGCACAGCAACGAACTAAGCTTTGAAATTATGGTATTTACCTAGTGCATACAATTTGGTTGTTCTTGTGCTCACGTGTACAGTAAAGTGCTGTTCACCTGGTGAAGACAAAATGCTCCCCGGTCATTTGAATTGTGACACTGACACTTCTATTCAAGTTGAACCTGTCTTACAATAGAGGTTTCCCTGAGAATCTGGTAGCATAATAGCGTGTTGCGCTTGTTCTTTTGGTTTTGATGGCTTTTCTCTCAAAACCGGTGGTTCAAATTTTCTGGTTGAAAATTCACCCTAACGACCAGATTATATGATATTCAAGCATCATCTACGCGTGAGGAAAACATGGGGAGTCTTCTTCCGTATAGGCCACTGTCTTTTCCTTAGTTTTCAAGAGAGTAAGATGAAGTCCCAGTCCAGAGGTTGATCTACCGTCATAAACATGACTCACATGCTTGTTCTTTTTTCCACAAAAGCAACAGTTACTGCAACCATGAATTTTCCCATTTTAGGTCTACCGATCGTTTAGAGTGACAGTAAAACCATTAGCAGTTAATCCGCTTTGTAACTGATCCCAGGGTACGGGAAGTAACCACTGTTGTGAGATGCCTAGCCCAAGCAACTTGATGAAGAGGGGCTAATATTCAAAATTCTTGTTACTCATCATTTATAAGTAGTTCGGTATAAATACATCTTTGTTCGCCACGCGCCCGTCGCAGATCACCTTTTCTCGCTGATAGGTAGATTTATCAATTTAAAGAAGACCAAACTGTAGAATACCTGGATTTCGACCGGATTCAAACCATCTGCTTCTGTTTTAGCCTTAGATTCCGGTGAAGCCCAAAATTTTTGTAACAATGATTCGTCTGAATCAACTCACTTTTCATAGTTGAGAACAGCGGTGGTATTGTTCGTAGTTAGAGTTGAGGATTTAGATATTGGGATGTTCGCCGAGATTGGTATCTAGGTTGTGGACATTTCGTCACGAAATGAAATACACTCATCAGTGCATAAGTGTTTAAGTCTACGGGTTTTGGCGTGGGGTTTGGGGAAGTTCGATGGATGCCTGCTCATATATAACAGTATGCGTTGACCCTCTAACCTGAATTCTGATTGGCTACTTTTTATTGTTTTGACTTTTGACATGAATTATCATCGGCCGTTTCTTGTTGCACTTGAACTCTTTTTAGTGAACAGGGGGATATACGCTTGACCATCACCCACTAACGGTTTAAAAAGCCTTCCCTGAAGAACAGTCGGAATGTAGTCCCATCAGGCATCAAACTACACCAACACAGTGGAGTTGACAATCAAACAGTATATTTCCAGCAATGTTTGGAGAGATGATAAATAGCTTGTTCTAGCCTAGTCTTGGACCAACAGCATCAATCATGAGAAGAAGGAAGGAAAACGCGAAGTGGGCTCTAGCCCACTAGGCGGCACTCAAAAAACGCGCCAGGCGAAAAGTGCCCAGAACCTTCTAGTGCGTTAAACAATGCTCGAAGAGTTTTAGGTTGAAAGGCCTTAAAATATAGAATAATAGGGAAAGGGCAAACGTTCTCTGCGTGTGATTAGCTGCACGACTGAATAATGTGGCAGCAAGTTCTTATCAGGCCTTTTCTAGCAGACGTACACAAAATCATGCATACAGAACGGATAAGCGGGGACATATGGTTGCAGAACTCACACGATTGCTGGTCACTACATTTTGATCCGAGACCCGACTAATTACTTCTCACAGGTTTTGAGCCTTTGATCTGGGGTCTGATTGGCGGCTTCCTGTTGCCACTTAACCTTGCCCCTGATTCAGATTGGTTGGTTCTTGTCCTTTGACCTGGTGGATCACTTCTTTGTTTTTGGAGTTCGATTCAATTGACTGTCCGTTGTCCCATTTTTATCATCAGTCCGATCCATTCAAGTTGTTCCGTTTGGGTTTGCCGCCATTTCGGTCTGACGGCGTTACCTCTGAAGTCCTTTGTTCACATTGGTTCCCAGATATGGCTCAACTCGATGTGTTTGTTTATTGATCCGGTCGGTGAGTACCAGGTTTCGAGAAGTTCTGTTGAGTGTCTGGTGTCTGAATGAACAAGGAATTCTGTGTTGCTCAGGTTGAAGACCTGCCCAGTTTGATCCCAATGGACGGAGACCACAGAAAATTGGTCGTGTCTCTTGATGTCTAACTTGCGTCCATGTATTCTTGTTGATACTTTCCGTCCACTTTGGCCAACGTAATGTTATCCGCAGTCATTGCATTGGGTGTCCGGTCAAAGTTCAAGTGCAACAAGAAACGGCCGATGATAATTCATGTCAAAAGTCAAAACAATAAAAAGTAGCCAATCAGAATTCAGGTTAGAGGGTCAACGCATACTGTTATATATGAGCAGGCATCCATCGAACTTCTCCAAACCCCACACCAAAACCCGTAGACCTAAACACTTATGCACTGTTGAGGTCACCTCATTTGGTAATGTAATGTCCACAACCTAGATACCAATCTCGGTGAACATCCCAATACCTAAACTGCTTCATACCTGTGTCGCCCGAACGCTTCGAAATGCTCCATTTGAAGAAGTGTATATGTTGACTATTATTATCCGTGATTATGAGGATGGTAAAAGTTCATAAATTGTCGTCTGAAAGTAGATCTCATAGGTTGCATACAAAATGCATCCACTCGTTGCTGGCACCGAAATGTTTGGTTCTGTCCGTTGTTTCTATTTTTCATTTGTGCAGTACGTCTGATGGCTTATACTCCATCCTCAAGCCAGTTCTTATGCATGTACACCTCCTAAGGTTGACAGATGTTTTGCATTAACAATTACATCGTGTATTACTTAGGTTCTGTGAGTGGTTAAATGCTATAAAGGAACAATCGAGCTGCACCCTAGGAGGCAGCGGAAATAACAAATTGATGATGGCTGCCGTGTGCCATGTATAAACAGACATACGCCCCTTCAATAGATTGGTTTGGGACTATTGGAGTGAAATGGGAAAAACTAGGTAGAACTAGGGGAGCACTCGGTTACTAGGTTCATGAATAGTTCATCCGCGTTTAATTTTCCTTCAGTATATATCAGTGTTTCGTATGCTGTAAAGTGGACACCAGTTAACTTTGACAACGGCTGACCGCTTCGAAGGAAAGCGATACAGTCGAATTTTGTGCTTATTACGGCTTGTCGGCGGTGCGATGCTACGACCACGATTTTTAAATCTGGTGTTTGTGTGAATCCGATCCTACCAAGTTAGCCGTTTCGGCAGAACAATGACTCGGTGGATCTAAGAAGTATCTTGAAGAAGCAACTTTTCTTCCGAACGGCTGCAAAAGTCAAGAACCTTACATGCAAAACCCAAAAGCGTTTCACTGTACACTAATCTGGTTGTTCGAAGATGGCACCCTTAATATGAATGATGATGTAGCAGCCCGTAATTCATTTTATTGACTTACTCGATTTTTCTATGAGGTAGACAAGCTGTACGGTTTTTATGACTCAACCTATCTAAGCAAACCATGAAACACCGCTCAGGTGTGATCGGGGCAGATGAAAAATATATTCATTACCACACCGGTGACTCCTCTAATTGACAGCAATCAACATATCAACATAGATGAGTGTTCTGGTACGTCCTTTACAGGATACGACATAGTCGAGGAAAACTCGGTCTCCAAAATTTGCCAAAGCTACCAGGATTCAGCTACGTATGAATGGGTGGAATAATTTCGCTCTATCGCTCCAATTACCTTGCCTATTTGAGTTTGTTAATATCACATAGGTTTTTTCCAGCACAAAGGCAATGTGAGACGATGACTTGAAGTCTGATCTACATCCAGTCGATCTTCTAATTCTGTACCGTTTTCTTCACAGCCTGATGAGCGTTTATGGGAATTTGTTTGCTAATGTCCTTGTTCTATAATTCCTAGAAATTTGGAATTTGATTCTTGACTCACCTCAGTTACGTTTTTGTCGGTTATGCTGGGTTGTCCTTTTCATACTTACCATAATCTCGTGATGTTCAAACATAATGTCCTTATGGCTTACAGGGCGCTGGCAGCTTTTCCGGATGTCTGTCCACTGTGTGAACCATTGCAAATAACGTGGCGCTTAACCAGACAGAATACCATGCTACCGTACTATTGCTAACAAACTTGAACGAGACTTTACCTTCCGTCGAACTGAATTTTCAGACAATAACAGGCTACCGGCCGAGAGTATGGAATTAATTTGTGGGGGAATGTGTACGCATCCCAGAACCACCAACAAAACGTTAGTTTCTGACTCTGGTTAACAAGAACTTTTCCACACGATTGGTTGAAATGAGCTCGCTTTTTCTCCCATTTTAAAACTCGACTGCTTGGAACTAACCAAAAAATTCGCGATTCCACTGAGGTGAAATCATTTTTACTATACAATCTGTCAAAGTCGTCCGGTGACCATGGATGGATGGACATCAAGTCCACATGGATGCACTGTTTAGACTACCTGCTTCACCGCATTAATCCTTTATGGTAGACACCAGACTAGAGACCCCATGCTAATCTACTTAAAGCTTGACCTAGACGGTCAGTTCTATTCTGGTTAGCACTAGTTGTGCGGAAGTGACAGACCCAGAAAAATGAATCCTTAAACATGAGAACGATGTTTTAATAGTACAAGTAAACGTTTTCATTACAAATGATACGCTTGATTTCCGTTGTGATACGCTACGCATGCGTCAGCTTTTATTGTCCCACCTTCGTCAAACACAGCCTCTTTACTCGGATCGTCCATCGAGTGTGTACTCAATGTCCTAGTAGTAAACTTAGGAATGTTACTCGCTAGTTCGAAATCCGGACAACCTATGGACGGAACTAATTCCTTCGAGTGTGACCTTTGAGGCTTCGTCCACCGGCTATTTTTGATATACCAGGTTCGACTCTACTTAAAACAGGCTGGTGTTCATTATTGCTCGACTGTGAGTGGCTTCCAGTCGATAATAATCCTAGGCTCATAAAATGAATTCGTCGTGAAAAAGATAACGAATAGGTTAGTCGTACCACTTGCCAAATGTGGCTCCCTCTCATCTTTCCAAATGTACTGCAGCTGTTAATATCGAGTTTTAATTCGGCATACTTGTCGCAAAGTTGGGCATCGCCTTCACCATTGAGAAGTCTTGTCAAACCTGGGGACACATTTTGGCCCCTTCGGAGTTTGACAGTCTTGTCTATTCGGATTTAACTGTATACTCAGTTGAACTTACAAATCACTTTATATTTTGCTTTCACGTGTACTGATGAGTTCTTTTCGTCAAGGCTAGAAAGCTTCGATAACGGAAAGAAACAATGCAAAAATAGACGGCACAGCTACGGCCAAAACTTTAACTGTTTAGGTAGATCGGAGGTTTGCAGGGTACATAAAATTGATGTGCGCGTACCGTTGCTGTGATATTTAATGGATGTTAATGCAACAAAGCAGGATGAACAAACGACCATCAACCCAAACCATAAAGCTTGAAATTCTGACTCAGTGTTTTTCTTTTTTTCAGATTACTGATGAGTAGTCAGGGATTTGGTTAATTTTAAGACAAGCATCACTCATATTTGAACGAAGACTTCGCAATCAGATAGATTTTCCAGGTAACTTGTTTCGAAATGAAGCACTAGACTTGGGTTTCCCTCCTGTCAGAGCTCATCATTATTGAATATTCTTGTCACGGCCTGGGTTAGAACTCCGAACAAGCTCTCATGAGACGGCCGCGTTCACCACTGCTCCATTGACCTCACACTAGGCACGACCAAATTATCACATCTGAACGCCAAACCATTTTCGCTTCTGAGTAATGATCACGTTGCCCGATCGTCTCGAGAGGAGACACAGCAATCTAAAATGTCGCCTACCAGGTTTAGTGAGATCGGATATGTCAACCGCTCTAGAGAGTCCTACTCACGGGGTTATCGAATGGAGTTAACAGGACAGTTACTGTGTCGCCTCTCGAGACGATCGGGCAACCTGACCATTGCTCACATGCGAGAGTGGTTTGGCGTTCAGATTTGATAATTCCGTCGTGCCTAGTATGAGGTCAGTGGAGCAATGGTCAACACGGTTGCCTCACGAATGCGTGGCTGGATTTCTGGCTCCGGTCGTGACAAGGATATGCACTACTGACGAGCTCTAATGAGAGCGGAACTCGAGTCTGGTACTAGTTTTCGAAGGAGGCCGGCTGGAAAATCAATCTGAATGTGAAAGCTGCGATCAACGTGAGTGATGTTCAACTTCAAATTAATGTTTTTCTATTGCAGACCAACCACTTCATGGACATGTCTTTGCTTGTGTCAACTGATTTCGAGAATATGCTTTAAAGTGTTCTGCATTCAAGATACCTTAAAGAGACTGTATGGATTGCGATATGTTTGGTACTCACCGCATTGTTGAAACCCTCATTCTTTTTCTCATAAAGTTTTCTTAGCAGACTACAATTCCGTATCAGTACCAAAAGGCTCGATGCGTTGCAAGCTCCCTGTCAAATTTTTTATACGACAGAGGCTTTTTAGGGAGATCTCCCCGCGAAGTCTTCAGCTTATTTGTCTCTGAATGTCAACAAGCGGCTTGCTTACTGAGCCTCTCGTTCAACTCCTAACTCCCTCCTCTATAATCACATAACTTAGTATTTCAGCACAAGGCACCGAAAACAAAGTCGCCTGCATTTTTAGGGTTAAGGTAAGAAGTTCACCGCCGTAATATGAGAAGACATTGCATTACATTGGCCTGTCGTGATCGCTTGACCCGGGAAGATTTTTACTGTTAAAAATCCGTCATAATTGGTATGAATTTGCAAAACCGTGGAAGTAAACACTATGTTTAATGAGTGACGTATATCTAATTATTTGACGATAATGCGGCGACTCTGCTTGATGATATGTCCCGTACAGTGTATGTATACCTTTCCGGTGGTCGTTTTCCGCGCCCGGTCTGAGTGGCATTAAAACCTACTCTATAGGTTCTGTCCGCTCGAGACGCGCAGTATTACTCACAAGCAAAGCCGCATGTTATAAAAATGGAGATTTCATCTATTCTGGCATCGATCAAATCACGGGTAAATGAAATGAGCCAGAAAGAAATGTTGCATAAAACTGTTATTTACCGCACACGAACTTGTCAGCAACATCTGTGTTCCTCCAGGAGTGGCACTATGTGTAAACGATTGTTCATATACATTGCGTTATTGTGCCACACGCCACCTGTGTAGTTCGTTGAATAAAACACTCTTGCATCTGTCACGTTCTTAAATTACAACCATAGGAAAAAACCGTTGGTTGTCTAATTTTGTGTCTTGAAATGTGAAACGTACATGTCTCAATCGACTCGGTTACAATTTCACGCATTGTCGATAGTTTGTACCCTGCAGCGACCCAATGTCTACACTATTACCAAATTACACTGGACTTTTACAAGATGTTATGCTGTCCAAATTTCCTCCTCCCACTTATATTTCGAAACTGTCTTCTTTTATGATTACAATCTTGGAAAAATATGCAAACGATATTGCTTGAAGAGGGAGACATATCAAGCCATATGCATTCAGAATGTTGCTTACATTCTATCTGCAGGTCCCCATCCAAACATTGACTCCTTAATCCTGTCTAGTGTCCAACTGTTATTTACTCATCGTTCGTCGGCTGATCGATTTGATTGTCAAGTCTACCACGTTCACCGCAGCAGAGCCCGGTTTTCCCTTTACGAGTGTGTAAATGTTCAGGTGTTTCACCCGCTTTTGATTTGCATTGGTCTAAATATATTTTTGGTGTTTTTGTCGAATTCCGTGGTCATACCTCAGTTACTTTCTCTACTTGTTAAAGTAAGGCGTTCCGCATTTTATGTAAAACGATTGCACTTCCTGTCACCACCTTAAAGGTTGACTGTGGTGTGTGTGTGTGCGCGCGCGTGCGTGCGTGCGTTTGCAGCCTCGAATGTACTAACCGTCTCCGACTAATAAGTCATCAACATACTCACAGTATACCGTCGACGAAGAGGCAGTGAGTACATTAAGCTCATGTAGGTTGTAGGAGTTATACACCCTTTCTTTCGAATCTACCAATGATCACATTCACTTGACAACTCGTCTGCTCCCTTTTTAAGAAACTGGGGTCACTGTGACCCTTTACCTTTCCTTTTCTCCTGCTTGGTTTGTGTAGTGTTTGATTAATGTTTCATTTGCTTTTCTGTTCGACCTTAACTCTTTGTTTTTCCTCCCTATGATTTCTAGAGTGCAATAATGTGTACTCCTACACTGAACTATTGCTTGTCGGATATTTTGCAGTATTTTTCTTTTCCACTTAAACCTTGTCACTGGAACCTCTTAATGTATTTTCTGGGAGATAAGGGTTTCACTGTTGTTATAACCTGCAAACCGGCTATTCAACATTGACCGGTTGGACAAAAATGGTCTCACTCGCATCCCTACTGGTCTTATTCCTTCGGGTTTACATTGGATACGTTCTGTGTGAGTGAAACCACATGCAGTGAAACGTAAACCGCCTGTGGTAAGGGTTATGCGCAAACGTCCCTTGGCTTCCATCACTTTGAAACAGTGAATTCCCTTTAGCCACTTCATCAGAGCAGAAAGAAGACATATATTGCGATATGTTAACATTTCATTTACTCTCATCGGTCGCAACCGTAAAACGATCACTTTGACCAGCTAATTCGAAAAGGATGCCACCAACCGTACGCTCACATTCCTCCGCACTGTTTGCACTGATCAATCATTTTGTTTTATAGGTCGTCCTGTGAAGAATTTTAACTTACCACCGAGTTTACTACCTTCCTCTCTACTGATAGCTTTATTCGTCCGTCATCTTCATATTACCGCACTCCACCATCTGGATGATTGACTGTGAGGCCTCATCCCTCGCATTTAGAGTTGTTCTGTTTCAAATTCACCCGTTGTTTTCGTAGAACGAAATTAAACTTTCCACCTTGTTGTTCTCTCGCCTCAGTAGTTGATTTCCTTTCTTCATCTTGGGACTGTTCGAGCAACCGCTTCTGGATGTTATTTGATTTGTTGAAATAGTGCACTTTGAATTTCCATCTTTCGAGCTAATGGAGCAATGAATTGAGGTGACTTGAATAACCACCTTATACTTATATCTTGTAAACTTCTAAATAGAACACTTTCCCCCTAACAACAATCTTTGGCCAATTAGTAAAAAATGGGGTCGACAGAGTAGCGAACAAGACTTGTTTTCTGTGTTTGATCATCAGGCTAATTACAACACAATAAATATGAAAACAGTGACTAGTGTGAGTCAGAAAAACGGTCAATATAGGTTAAGTCAAGCCCACGATTTGGAACAGTGATCACGTAACTGATAACAAACACGTCGTCCTTAACCTATATTGACCGTTTTTCTGACTCACACTAGTCACTGTTTTCATATTTATTGTGTTGTAATTAGCCTGGTGATAAAACACAGAAAACAATTCTTGTTCGCTACTCTGTCGTTCTCATGACTTCAATGGGTATTTTCGACCGAAAAAAATGGGATGTTGCATTGGGAGCTCGATGTCCCACGATACTCTGCGTTGTAGCTTGGACAAATAACAAGTTGCAGGAGTAAGCCACAAAACTGAGATCGACGTCACAATATTGTTCTGATATAGAGATTACCGGTTACTGCTGATGCGCGATCTAGTGTGTCTCGTAAACTATGACCAGATAAAGAAATCGCGGCTGCTCGTTGAATCGAACAAATTAGTGTCTGTTCACTTACCGGTTCTTTGAGCGTCGTTCAACCTAGGCGTTAGGTGACCCCAGTTTTTCAATCCAAATTTGCCTCCTTCTTCGAGAAAACGGTTTAACCAGGCGGAATGCACGGAAATTCCGCAGAGTCACCCAGAGTTTACCTTCGCTGTCTCTTACCAACTCGTCCTTTATTCCACTGTACTCATTCATGGCTTAGTGATCTTAATTATTATTTTAGTAACTGTTCTTCGGATTTGGGGATGTCATATGAATACCTTGTATTTTTCTCCCTGTTGCACAGGTTTTGAAACGGAACAAAATAGCTTTTTACACTTGTCTTCTAACTGGGGAGAGATTTGCGGGACAGTCGCGTTAATTTCTAGACCGAGATTACCTGTTTTCCTTAGAATAAAAAGTATCTTTCGACTCCTATCAAGCACATTATTATTCCGTGGACGATTCAGCTTGTCTGTATGGGGATTTACCAAATAAAGGTTACCTAACAGGCACATCAGCGTGTCATCTGTTCGGTCATTAACTACCTGGTAAATCTGCGCAGACGTTCGTTTTCTCACCTTAGGGATACACGTTACCTGAACCAGACAATGCTGACTAACCAGTAAGCAAGTGGGTCAAGGGTTCACACGGTAATTGAAAAAAATACTACAACAATTGCCAATTTATTCCGCAATTGCTGTAGACTCAACCAAAGAGTGTTCAGAGCTATAAGTTATTGGCAAAATAGCTACTAAGAAAATAGGCAGACAAGTAACTCACAAATGATATTTAACAAATGGTTATGACTAAAAAGGAAGCACCGTAACGATAATGTGCATCACTGAAATTAAGGACGTTGCCATGTTCAATACGAAAGAGTTGATGATGGAATACGTAAGAAATGGGTATTGTAGGGAAGATTTAACTTTGAGGTAAACAAAGCCATTCGTGAATCACACCTAACAAATAACCATATAGGGCACCAGACTTGTCCAGCAGATTCCGTACTGACTATATCACAAGCATGAACAAGCTTTATCCGCGATTGCGTTCCGGTCTAATGGGAACCTTCAAGGCATTTGTGTCACAATCATTCTGAGCACTCATGTGTGTATGCTGCAAATATAAACATATGTTCCCTACTCTTACAGTGGCTTGTATGTCTTTATGCAGCAGACTAACTGGACGGGACTTCCATTACACAAAACATAGATTCTCGACTGTTTTATCTGTTTACCGTAGTTGTTTCATAATACCCAAGCCTACCTGCTACCGGCCTTTGATAGCTACGTTCTATAATAGGGAATCATACGGTCGCTGGCTTCGTACTTTCTTTCTAACCATATTTATTTTCGAATTACTTACCAAAGAAGCAAACAATTATAACAAACCGTCGTTGTCAAAGTGTGGACTTTTCCTGGTCAAAATTGGAGCGGATTAAGCGAAAAATCCGTCGCATAATTCAGTAAAATCAGTAACATAAACTGTAGCCCCTAACTGTCAGACGTTTGCGTTCTGAGCTGGATGTCCTTCACGTTCGACAGCCTGTACAGTATTGTGTTGGTACTAGCTCCTTAACATAATAACCCTTCAAATAACGCGGACGTAAAACTGGGGTTGGACATCAAGACTACTGTCTGCCTCGGTTACCTGATAGCCGAAGATGAAAACTCACCGCCCAACTCCTTGATTGTCAGATGGGCATATGTGTGAAGCCTAACTACCAGTCGTGCATAGATCGTTGGCTTTCGGACGAGTTGAGCAATGTATCTTCAATGTCTTGGGGAAAAGTGGAAAAGAACTAAATGTTACATAGAGAATCATATCAAAATACCAGTGATCTGTGGGCCGTTCTGTCAACCCCTGCAAATGTCTGATGTAACGTTCTAAAATCGCAGAAGCACTGACATTAGCTCTAGTGTGACATTTCAAAAATCTTCATAAACAATCCAGTCACAGTGGTACAATACACAGGCGTTGAAACTCTATGCTGTTAATCCATGGCGAGATAGACCATTATCTTCCAGAGAAGAAAGATTATTATGTGGTTAAAGATGATAGACTGTGAATGAAGAATGTTTGACCTCATTTACATGCAGGCCTATTATTCAAATGGTCACAACCTTAATGAAGTTGTTTTTTGTCGTGTTAAGTTAAAGTTTGTTGGATTTTCATCCATAGATAACTTGGACTTATCGCTTGATTGATTTCTGTTCAGGAACTGTGACCATACAGAAATGAGCCAGACAAACAGCTGTTTACCCGATTATTACTGAACTCAGGTTAATTAAACTTGGTGTCCCATTAGTAATCTGAAGTATCACAGTATAATGTTTATGATCAACCAGTCTTGTGGGGCATTTTGGTATCGAGTTTGCATATTCACTAGTGTTACTGTCTTTGAAGAACATACATCACAATCAATAGAAAAAAACAGAAACAATTCGATTTAACGTGTGCGTGCAAACAGATGTATTCCTTTTTGAGGCAACGTACAGACGTAGAAACAATCTTGTTCTTTGATCATTCCATACGATTTAATGTGATCCGGCTGCTCCCTACCAGTTTTTTCTGTATGCCAGGTTTATCGATATCTTAAGTTTTTTTCAACCCAAAGGGCTACGCTGGAACGAAATAGATTCACTTGGATACTGTGAAGATTTGGATGACGGAGGGATTTTATACACTATCTATTGTCATCAGTCGATGGATTGATCAATGCAGTTGACGGGCGCTACTAGACCGGCGGGGTCATCGTTTTCCGTGGCGATGCAGGAACAGATGGTGTGGCGCCGATGACGCTGAAGACACGTGTGCAGCCGAAGGTGAGTCATATTTTGTCACGCAAACTATCGTGTCTATTACTGCAGGCGACGCCTTCCGATTCGTGGCTGTCTAAAGATTGGATAAATGAGCATGACACGCAACTAATGGATGAAACAAAACCCACGTCAAAAATCGAGTCCGATTATTCTCTATGATATTCGAACCAAGTTGACCCGAATGAGACAGAACGAATTTGGGTGCAAGGTCGCAGAATGTGCTTCATCCCCATGGGCCCCGTGACAGCGTTCATTCATTGAATCCGATCAGATATCCGAAGCCCCGTGACCCTGGATCAGGCATTGATTGACAACTGATAATGACTTGACAACTACAGTTGCCTAATTATGCAGGTGGGGAGAGGATGAATGCTCCTGATGTATACTGCTCAATCATTGCTAATGATGTTTCTAAAACGTTTTAATTTCAGCTGCGGTATGTGAAAACCAATGTTATTTCCATCCTGTTTTGGTTCAAAATTGTTGTGTTAGCTGCAGCATGTAATAATGTCATGGTGATGGAACCAGGCTTACGTCAACCATGTCATATCAGAGCGCTCCGTGATCAGCGATGAAAAATCCGAGTCACACTGAACAATAGTTGAGTATCACTCAGAGGACTTGTTTAGATAAACAAAATCACCCTCCAATCCTTCAATAGCATGGGATTGATTTCCGAAGTTTTTAACCACTCTCTTCTGAATAAGTACGCCTTATGGTTACCACTGCAGATTTGATACTGTTTTCATGTGCGTGTAATGAACAACCTGGGAACAACCAGTCAGGTGAACTTTGCAGCCGGCTTGAGCTTAACAGATGTGTTTATTGAATACGACAGATTTTCATTCCAGTTTACAATTCTTGAAGCGAACACAGTACTGATAACATTTCACCTACGCTTTTTGACGGAGACCTTCAGCAATACAAACTTGTCGAGACTCATTGATACTGATACAGCGCAAAAATGTGCTATTTTCTTTGCTGGAAAACCCAGCGTCTCAACGTACCAAAGAATTGGGTAAACTGACTGAAACCAGAAAAGTACTGTTGCTAGCAACCATGAGATAGAATTTGATACTTTCTTTGCAGAACTTACAGGTTTGCCCATCGCTGTGGACAAACACAAGTAGAAAAAATTATGAAATACTTTGGGCAAGAATAAACGGACATATAGTGGATCACCAGCGTAACAATCATGGCTGTAGAAATAAGGTCGCCACAACAAAGGCGGCCCTTAGCTCTGAATTGTCTTTAATAAACTGTGGGGTTTTGTGCTATTTATGGCTTGCTGTGGCTAAACGCAGTGGAGCCGTTTACAACAGCCCCGACTCAATTTCGACTTAGGGCTTTTCCAGAATCGAAATGAGCCGCGATCATAAGGATTCATAAGCGCCCATATGTTAATGTGAACCGATGACAGAAACTGCCGATGGCTATGCGGGGTTACATTTGACTTTTGTGAAATCTCGTTAATGTCGTTTGGAGGGATGAGTTCCTGTGCGTACTTCACAAGACATTCAAACCGGAATGTGACGAAGGCCTAGTAATCCATTCTGGCCACCCTTGCTGAGAACGGTGGCGAGTCTATCTGTCCGTGTGTTGTAATTGAGATGAACGGGAGAAGCGAACTCGCCCTCATCACCATCACAAGGAATGGCAATTTTTGTGTGTGGTAAACCCATGCGCTTCACGCGTTTGATGGTTGCAGTGATCGGATTTGCAAAGAGGTACTGCAACGTCACAAAGCTGGCTGATATTTCGTCATCAAAATTGGATTGGTCTTTACGTCAGCTATTTGACGCACCAGGTTCTAATTTGACTGAACACTTTTGACCTTGGTTATGTCACACCGTGACATTGTTAGTCTATCTTAGTTGAAACATGTATGAAGTAAAACACCTGTATCGTACACCGAGGATCTCGCGAAATGAGTATAATGGAGAGTGGTAACAGGGTCACGGGATTAGTGGAAAAACATCAGCCAGACTGATTTTTTCGCGATACCAAGATGGGGTCAAAAAATGAGTGTTTCCTTACTTAAACATGTTAAACAGAGTTTTGTCAAGTGTTTATCTGACAGTGTGCAGTATTGTTTCATAGCAACCTCCAGTTCTTGAGATCATGTCAGCACAGTCTGGCAACCTCAAATGGGTTGTATATCAAAGGGGTGTAGACGCTATCCTCACTAATTGACAAACCAGTTTGTATTATTTCAGGTTCAGATTCCTACATGAACACTTCTAAAAATCTACGTAAGCATGTCGTGTTACTTCCGTTCTACCGACAACACAACTACAAAGACAGGAGTTCTGTGGATTCAAACATTCTTCCACAACTATGAGGTATTTATTTCACTCATATTATTCTTAGTGTATTTCCAAACTTATACGTTTATTTAACCGACCAACGTGACAATATCACTGTCATCCATGGAAACACTCACTCCGGACTAAACTACGAACCAAGGCGATTTCCTGTCAGGGTATGACTTTTTTTATAAAAAAAAGAAATGACAATACTGATGGACATGACTGGGTAAACATTTGTTTTCTTCTGTCTCATTCACTGGTCGGATTAGATGGAAAACGGATTATGCGTATGACAAACGGAGAGGACATGAGTGTGTGAAGTGTACTGATGAACACTAGCATTCACACAGAGGCAATTGAACTAGTACGGACAGGTGTCTCATGAACTGCGCAGACCACCACTTGACGTGATTCGGAAAACAGGAACACTTATGTCGGTTACCGGTTTGGATTTGGATGAGCAGGAATAGTCGATGCAATCCTATCTGATTGTTTGATCGGTGAAGACGCCCGAAAGACAGAGAGCACGTGCCAGTCTTAGAGCTCAGAAGATGAGATGAATAGGTGGAAAACAATGACACTTGATGGGAACTCGACTGTAGGTGGTCATGTGAGTGTCCCCGTTTTTGAGTTGACTGGAGTTTCCTCTCGTCAGTCATAAACAGCTTGAGCATTAATCTTGTTTCATGTTTCGCCAATGGAGATGTGAACATGACTAGACAGGAGTCAGTTTGATTGAGAACAAGCTGATAGCTGACATTATGAGTGGCTAGTGATGTTTTTTAGAAATGCAAATCACATGGAGTTCTTCGGGAATATGAACAGATAAGTATGAAGCGAACTGTTTTTCTATGCGTACACTCTGACAGCTCTTCTCTTGAGGAAACGCAAGCTCCTGTCAGGCTACACTGAAAATCACATTGTTAACACAACTTCACTAAAAGTGATGGTCTTGGGAACCACGAATGACATCGTCGTTTGTCACATGTGACCGCTTCAAATTTCGTAAATTCTTAACAGAACTTTGCGGAAATCGACTTGAACCACAAAGCACGATCGGACGTCTGAAAAGGAGAAACGCTAGCTTCTACTTACTCCCTTACTCTCAAGTGGGAGGATCAGTCGATTTACTGCGTGCAACTTATGTTGTCTCAACATTTGTTCCGGTATGGCACCAGAGTGGGAAGAGTGAGCCCCACGAGGATCGTTTAACTTTCCCATCTATTGAACAGCATAGTGAGAAAAAGGAGGGGTGTCCAAATTCGTTTACTCCTGACAAGTAAACTTTTAAGGTAACTGAATAAAGGAAAAATTTCACGCTAAACATTGTCTTCATTTGCTTGCAGTTTTTGTCGGGCAAAACAAACAGGTTAATCGGACCATCATGAACAATTTTCAGAGAATACGCTGAAATCCATAGTGATAAGTTTATTGGTTTAGGCAACTAGTGCATTCCTAGCTGTATCCTTTCTGATTGACGGTTCATTGTTTAAACTTCTCCGTTCCACCTTCGCTGTTTTCTATTGAGTTGTCATCAGAATAGTGAATTCTGTGAAGTATAACGCCTTCGGTAAGCTGTTGGTGGAAACTTCATGGTATAATGGTGCTGAATATCTAAGCAGTGTTTGCTCAACCTTTTTTCTAACACGGGGAAGTTTGTTCACTTGAACGGGAAAATTTTTGCACTTCAAACCCGTTGGTACACGGACATCAAGATTTAACAATTACACAATACTCGTGGCTCGACACGTGTTACTTCAGACAGGTTGAAAAAGTCAAAATTGTACGTGCACCTCAATCTAAAATTTTATATGGCTCTCAAAATAAAATGTCAAGTCCAGTACTCTTGAAAACTTTTGTCAGTGTGCATGCTACTTATCAAGGAGGACAGGCACAATTGCAGAATTTCATTTCAAACGTCTTGAATATCACCGATCAACTTCATTTCCGACATATAAGCGCATGAGTTTTCGTACAACCGTCTAACCAACAAAACTCTAGGGTTCTTATTTGAACTTATATCCTAACTATGGGCAGACCAAGTCATTCGTTCACTGTTGATTTATGTAGCCTACATTCCTGTTAATTTAACAATACATGTTGGACTAACACCTTGCTGAAACATCTAATACCCAGTAGGCAGTATGCTTACGAACGATAAGAAGTCATGTGAGATTCTAAGTGTTGAAACTGAAGACACCTCAGTCCATCGTTTGACCACCATTTAATGACTGATTTTGTGACATTGTACACTTTTTCAGTTCGTTTCAATGATGAACTTATTCATCGGGTTAACCAAACTTTTTCAGCGTCGACGATTACCACCCTTTCAATAAGCTCTCGAGGACACGTGTGTCTCTGTCGACGTACTTTGTACTGAGGAGACACAGGAGCGGTAAAAATTTGATGCAGTGGTGAGTCCTATGTGCCTTACGACACCTTGACAGCGGTGTTGCGTTTCATTGAGCGCCAATCTATCGCCTCCGCTAAACGCTGTCATTTATATTACTGATGAGTAGTCGGGGATTTGGTTTATTTTCAAGTTGAACATCACCCACATTTGATCGCGGCCTTCGCATTCAGATAGGCTTTCCAGCCAGCCTCTTTCGAAAATAGGCTGTCATTTATGTTTATCTTGACATGCATCACGATGGAAAGTGATCACAATGCGAGTCAGAACCATGTGCGCTCGATAAGTGGACAGAGCTCAGAGGATAATCGACACGCCGTTGAATGACAGAGCATCTGCACAAGTCAAATGTGCCTGAACACATCAAGTAGTGGAGCCCACATTCTACCTACGCCGATTCTGAATGAACGTTCCACGTAATTACGAGCCGGAACAGATTTGATTCATCACGGTGTTTTGTGCAGAATGCGACTGCAAAAAAATGCTATATGCTTCATACTATGAAGAACTTGAACGTTTAGAGGAGCCGTGGTTAGCGAGACAGAAGCATTTCGCGCACAATTTCCAGTTACAAACATGCAACACTTGAAAATGAGCCAAGTGAAGGGTTAACTGACAAAACAGAATAAACTAAAAGAGATCCAACTACGAGAAGTCCTGGCTTCGGATGGATTCATACCAACGTCAAAAACGGCAAGCGTCTTACGAGGTCACACTGACAAATCAGAACTTTCAATTCGTCTTTATCTGGCCATAGTCCGGTTGAAGACCAAGATCTTCGCAAAGATCCCACAATGGCAAGAACTATCTGCAGCTCAAGTAAACGCGCAGAAGCAGCGAAAGTGATTTACAGAATGCTACCGATAACGGTTATCCGGCATGCGAAGGTACGAATGAGGTCGCCCGAACTCGTTACTTTTTCAAAATGAATGTCCTCATCATAGTTCACTTCAAAAGAAATAACCACACTGAAGCAGTACTGGCTAAAAATGTGCAGAAAAGACACTCTCAGCATCTCCCTCGTGGCTGGTCACAGAGACAGCCAATCATGGCTCAGTTCGTCTGGAGCAAACGAATCTGTTAGTTACAGTTATTTGTTCTGTATAAGTTCGTCTGCAGCTTTAGTGCTGAGCATATCGGACGTACAATCGAATGAGTGTTCAAACACATTACGGAACATTGTTGGACATCTGCCGCCAAACCACCGCCGGATCCGCCAGTACCACAATATGGAAGAGCCTGCACGGTGCATTCACACCGATGACACCAACCAAGTGTTTTCAACTATTTTTCAAGTGCCGTAAATGTATATTCAATGCCTCATGAAGGTACGTTTATAAGTAACTATTTTAATCGGAATCCGCTGCTTAAGACCGGGATTATATAAACAAAAAAATCCACCAACTCTCCACATTTGTCTTGACCACGTAAGAGGAAAACTATTCCATGCATAAACTTTGCATCTTTTTTAAACTAACAAAAGTTATCATTTTACACTAACGGTTCCCTCAGTAAATGCGATACTGGCTAAGTGACTTGTGCATTTCATGTGATAAATTATTTTCAAGTTGACCATCACTCACATTTGATCGCACCGTTCGCATTCAGATAGACTTTCCAGCTAACCCCTTTCGAAAAGATAAATTATTGTCAGCGATGTTCACTAGTTTACTGATTAGCATTCACGATTCGTTTACCGACACGGAGTTCCAGGTGAACAAATGAGGCTTTATACAGAGGACGGTGACTCACAAGCGACAAATCTCTTGCAGGTCTATAGATTTTTTTGGAATGAAGTAACTCACTTCAAGTCCAAGGTTAGTTGAGACTTTGATAAGCACGATGGAGGTACAAGTCCAGTTTTCTGAACTTCGTTTGTAAATATCCATAAAAATAATTTATTATCCTTTCGCTTTTGTGTAGACGTTAGCGATGCAGATCGGTTGTCCTTCACGAGTAACTTGATGGTAAGAATTTGCAATCTATATCTGTCAAACAATGAGTGTCTGTACGGTTGACTGACAATCAGCTATTGTTTAAATTTGTTGAACACTGCAGAGTTGTACAATCAGAAGATTTCGGCGTAGGTCTGATCCATCAGACAAATTGTGTTGATAGGACTTGTTCAACACTTGACCAACAGCTTCACAACCTTTACTCACTTGGATCTCGAAAATGGACAGTGCTGCTAGCTGGAGTATGTCCAGTTCAGTCCACTTAAAACTAACCTATCCCATATGAAACCTCTCAATGAAGTTGCAAACACTGATCCGTTTTTCTGTCATATCATCTGTTTCACGATTTCGTATAAGCAACCTGTTGTCTTTGAGCTGAACTTCGAGACAGTCGGCCCTTGTGCCATCACCAATGCATGTACCATCTAAAAATTGGTATTATCAGAAGGAATCCTAGAATTACCTTGTTTGCTCAGGCCGTAAGACTTAAGTTAAACTCCCTCGGTTACATAGAACTAACCATAAAATCCTACACAGCCAGAGTTGAAGTTCGTTTTCGGTGTTAGTATAACTAGAAGGTGAAGATAGGGAGTAAAACCCCATTTTGAACTTTCCAGTGTCAGTTCTATTTCGGGTCAAAGTCAGTTTAACGTGTCATAACAGTTTTCAGTGTTGCTTTGTTACTTCTGATTGGTGCGAACTTAACGTTCCGCAGCTGAGTAATAAGGTAGAAAATGATAGCGGAAACATCGCATTGAACTCCTGACGATGTGCAAATGTGCACAATAAAAGCCCTTCTGATCGGGTTAAGTAAACAAGAACTAGCCACCCACAGTAACCAAAATCTATTAGGGTGATAGAGAAGAAAGGTATGTCCCTGACAACGCATACCTTTCTACTCCAGCCTTATAGTGAGCTCCTATTGATCCAACTCATTTAAGAAGCTTGCCGTTGTGAGACTTTTCCGTTTCCCCTTTTCGTTCCATTTTTGCAGTTAGATCGGCTTAGGCCCAATCACTTTGAAGATACGGCAATACCCGAACAGAATCCTGGCAAAGAATCACACAAAAACACTATCGGGGCGTGTAAGAGAACTATCAACACATCCTTAAGTGTGTTAGGTACACACGGTTATGCTTAGTCTCATTAGTCGTCGCCACTTTAGTTCTGACAGTAAATTTCTGACTTGTGAAATTGGGAGATCAAACCTGTCATCGTCGTATAGCAAACTTATCCCACTTATTCAATAAAGACTGCTTGAATTACGTAGAATATTTTCGCGCCCTTAATCTGCATCTAGCTTTTTACAAGTAGTGCTCCCATGATCAGTGGTATAATGAACAAGAAATTGAGGTGTGACCCACACAAATTGCCTGTTTGTCTCATAATCACTCTAGTCAAAGTAACTACAGAACCAGACAAAGCATCGTGACCGTTTGGTAGTGCGCATCATAAAAAGGTGATACTAACAAACAGTCGAATAGCGTGGGGCGTCAGTGCTCAAACAGACATGGTCCACTTCGGAGAATTAGCAACCAGCACCGTGGCTGCGAACAACTAGGATTCCTCAAGTTCATAATTTTGTCCGGACTCTCTCGGTTTTCATACTTCACATAAAAACAGGAGGAGAGCTTAACTGAAATATCCGAACAGAATAATGATCATGGAGCCCAATAGTATCGTTAAGACATCATAACCATTGTGTCGTTTGCTAAGATACAATATATGGTGTATTCTGTTTGTCCTGTGGTTCTTGATCATGGGTGAACGACAGAGGATTAGCTGCATTAACTAAAGAAAGATCACCAATCAATGACCTTTCGTTAATCTTCTGAACTGTTTATTATGGTGGAAGCCACAAAGTATCTGCACACTATCTCACCAGCCAATTAATGACAAAGTGTTAGTGAGATCTGGTCAAACCCCTGATTCTAAACTACCTACTTCAACTTCCAATAAACCACCAGATATATTGTGTACTTACAGGGCCATGAAGAGGTTCCCGGTTAGTGACAGAGATGTAAACATGTATAATCGATACGTCGTATAAGAGAGCTGGCCGCAGATGATTCCTTGCTGGAAGCTACTCGGTACCAAGCAATCGCGTGGAATGCGTTCGTACTTTGTATAAATTGTGTTACTGGATAGACTGGTTTGCATGTTGAACCTGGAATGAGAATGATGCACGCTACGAGGTTTCACGGTCTCGGAGGGTTTACACAATGCCTTTTAATGGGTTCTAGCTCGAGGAATTCCATATATGGCGATAAGAAATAGGTGCTCCCATTAGACGGTGGTGCTATTACCGCGGCCGACCTGTATCAGTGCCTGCAAGATTCATTTTCTTAGAATCTATGTGTGCACATAGCTCAAACCATCCCACATAAAACCCGACTCATTTTCTGATAATTCACTTCAAACCGATACCTCACTCTGACTGGTTTTGCATTTCTACTAGCTCATTTGTTAGAGGTTGGAAACTGTAGTTTTGTAATGCATATTAGTACTCATACTCGGTCGGTCACTTGTAGTATCCAGCATAACTTGGTCACCAGGTAGAAGGTGTCTATTCTAGCCTGTAGTAAGTACGACTACACAGTCTTCGCAGAAAACACATGTGCTTGTAACGCGAAAGTGAACGGTTCGAATTTTACCAATTTAGCTTGAAATGAACAGGCAAAACCAGAGTTTATCACAGTAACGTGTTGATTTACAGAACAGCATTGATCAAGGTGCATTATTTAACATTACATCAACCGCGATCGTAGCCAGTGCAATCGACTGCCTCCGTCCAATCAGTGAGATGAAATTAATTTCGAAATATTCATTCGTACCTCCAAGATTTTACTGTGACCACTTTCGTGCCTAGCTAGACAGTTCACTTCAATCCGTACTGTAACGCTTTTATGATCACAACCGGTGAAACTTGGTAAATTGACATCGGCCAAACCCGTCCAAACCAAAAAGGATTTCTCAAGTTATTAGTATACTATTAGCTGAAACAAAATAAGCAGAAGTAAATACAAGTTGATTATCAAACTCTAAATTATCGATCAATAACCCAAAAACTGATTAATATAAGTTGCCAAACGAATACAGTTCACTTTTAGTCTACAGTCAGTTAACGAAACGAGTTTTGTTGTGCAACTGATGCGAAAGCGAATCAATCAAATAACTATGCAATTCATTTTCATCCTTCTCATTTTTAGATCGGAGATCAATCTTTGATCGGATTTCCTTGGAATCAAAGCTTAGACGAATTCGAAGCCGTGTCCATATTGGTCGTCCACGCCAAATCATAATCGCTCCGTCTAGGTGATGCACACGGGACTGGTAGATAGTGGGTTTGACTCCCACTAGGAACTATGGCGGATTGAATTTCAACCCGGTTATCTACACCAAATGCGCTTAAAACAGGAGCGACACGCACACAACTATGAGGATTATGCGCCGAGAGGACAGCACCATCCTCTGAAATTTCGCCCCTTACTGTCCCCACTTTTGCAAACTAGCCAAGAGGTGGACTGTGTCTATCCGGCCAATAGGGTTTTTCAGACAATTAAGTTGACTTGTACTTTGCGTACTCCACATACACGAAAATCCCTTCAAATTCACCCTCGGCGGTATGATTGAGTTTTGAACCAATGATAACTCAGCGTACACGATGCGTCTCCTATCACCTGGTCAGACCTAGCCACAACGACTGTCACCGCACCACCTGCCGTTTTTACTCCACCCCCACTCCAATAACAACTGACCAATGACGCTTAGGCTTGAATTGCAGTCCGGACGGAACGTGCTGTGAAGAACAGGACGACAGTGTTGTTGGATTTCTACCGCGAACACCAACTCAGTCCGGTCGATGAACCACATGCAGTGTATTCGGTCACAAAATTTGTTCTCCATCGATGCCATTTTGGCCCCGGATCGTAAGAATCAATCAACTGCGCAGATCAGTTTTTCCAATGCATCATCTGTGATGCGAGAAATGTTTGAAATACCACAGATGAGTCGAACCGGTTTGTTCACTTCACCTTGCAAACGGTGTGTGATCTGGCCGGACGGCAAGCAGAATGCACCCGGTTTGAACACAGAACTCAAGACTGACGGTATGTAACGTTTCCTCTGTGTGAATGTAGGTGTGTGAAAACCTATTGATATGTGTTAACTCCTGCCTAAAATATACCTCAGAGAGATCATCCGTATTAAAATAAGATTCGCTGATTAATTCAACAAACTTTTCACCTCTATAAAATTTTTAATACATGCCACTCAGCTTTCATCTTATACTGCAAAATTCAAAGGAACCCCAATTGTATTAGTGTACCGAGAGTAATTTCGGTCTCTTGCAATTCACCATATTGCTTCTCGCAAATGACGGCAAACTAAGTTACAAGTTCTGTCAACCAAACGGGTCGTGAGGTTTCGAATATGAACATGAATACTTCCTTTGACCGTATGTGGCAGATGGTGTTTACTGCGTTTGCTGCGCCTGTCTGTTACTCACCGGGTTCGGAGTCATCTCATTTCAATGATCGTGACAACTAAGCCCATAAACCTTTCAGTGGTAGAGGATGTGTTGTATGCCTTATCAACAGGATGTACCTTCCAGGCAAAACAGACGTGTTGTCGATGTGAAGGTGATTGTAAGGTGACTACCCTAATCAAAACTACGTTTATTTTGAACTCTGCTAATTGGTTTGAATGTCTGGTCTGTTGCTCCCACTTGGTGCGCACAATGGGCCAGTAGTGCGGTTGATTTAAGAAAATGCGGCATAGCTAACGAGTTCGTTGGATTTTTTCTTACTTTGAGGTAAGTGATGCTAGTGTCTTTCTTCGAGCCAGCAATTATTTCGGACCGCTTTTTTGTGCAAATGCATGACGAAACCGGTAGCTATGTGGTGCTTGACATTTCAGTCAACACTTTACAAGGCTGCAAGTTTTACTCAATTACAAAAATGTCGGATTACCATAAAGTTGAGTCAGTCTTGAAGACAGAAAGACAATCTTTGGAATCCAATTGGTTTCATTCGCCCGATACACGGAACGATCATAAGATCTGTTCTACTACAACAAGATTTAGGGCATTCTTAACCCAAGAAGCGTATTTTTTTTCAAGAACAAGTAAAACACGGAATGCATTGTTTTGTATTTTTCTACCAACTGAGCATCAGTAGATCAACAGTAATTGCAAAGTGCAAAGATGGGAGCAAACACTCAGGCCACTTACTTGTTGATTCTGTAGGTTAATAAGTATGGTTCATCTAGTAACTAATATTAAGTGTGTCTCTTTAGATTACTGATGCGTAGTCGTGAGTTAGAACAATTTTAAGTTGAAAATCATTCACATATGATCACAGCTTTCACATTCAAATTGATTTTCCAGCCGGCCTCCTCCGAAAACAAGTACCAGACTCGAGTTCCGCTCTCATTAGAGCTCGTCAGTAGTGCATATCCTTGTCACGACCGGAGCCAGAAATCCAGCCACGCATTCGTAAGGCAACCGTGTTGACCATTGCTCTACTGACCTCATACTAGGCACGACGGAATTATCAAATCTGAACGCCAAACCACTCTCGCATGTGAGCAATGGTCAGGTTGCCCGATCGTCTCGAGAGGCGACACAGTAACTGTCCTGTTAACTCCATTCGATAACCCCGTGAGTAGGACTCTCTAGAGCGGTTGACATATCCGATTTCACTAAACCTGGTAGGCGACATTTTAGATTGCTGTGTCTCCTCTCGAGACGATCGGGCAACGTGATCATTACTCAGAAGCGAAAATGGTTTGGCGTTCAGATGTGATAATTTGGTCGTGCCTAGTGTGAGGTCAATGGAGCAGTGGTGAACGCGGCCGTCTCATGAGAGCGTGACCAGAGTTCCACCCCAGGCCATGGCAAGGATATGCCCTTCTAATTTGAATTAAGCGTGCAGCATGCACTGATTGAATATTTCCTAACATCGTTGACCGGCGGTTCATCACAATATTATTAGCTACGTCATGCAGAGTTCAGATTTAAGACAAGGGAGTTGAAAGATGTTAACCTATCAAAATGTGAGACTGATCAGAACAGCCGTTGCCAGTTGACTGAGTACGTCTAACATAGTTGTAAACGAATACTAATCTCGTTCTACCTCGCAATATGCAACCAGATGATTATCATCAAACAATGCTTCGAAACACATTGAAGGAAGACTTATTGCGTCTTTGCACACTGTAGGAAGTATTTCTTAGCTGAACCGTACAACGCACATTCAGTCATTTGTATGGAACTTGAAACGATTACTTGATCACGTTGTACACTACCATTTTCGAGAGTGACAGCAATCGGGATGGGAAACGCAGTCAAGTTCAAGTTGGGAACTCATTTTTGCCCTCAGAATATGCAATAAGAATAAAGACTTATAGACGAACACATGTTCTCGATAATTCATCTTCAGGCCGGTACAATTATACAAAGAGTTAGTAGAGTCAGATCGAGATATCGATCAGACTTATTACAGAGAAGCGAGATCACTGGCCAGTCACTTGGCGAG
Source organism: Paragonimus westermani (assembly GCA_008508345.1). Classification (NCBI taxonomy): domain Eukaryota; kingdom Metazoa; phylum Platyhelminthes; class Trematoda; order Plagiorchiida; family Troglotrematidae; genus Paragonimus; species Paragonimus westermani. The sequence continues at coordinate 42,484 of QNGE01002620.1, forward strand.
GGCTTGATTGGTCGGTTACGTCACGCTTGTCCATTGGTTTGACCGCGCCGGTTGGTCATCGATCCGATGGGTTTTTGGTCATGGTATGTGCAGCGTCTGAACAAACCGTTTTTGATGACATAATATCGGGTCAATCAGCCTGATTTCGACAGCCTCAGCAGTGCAAAATGTTTTAATTCGGACAGCTTTTGATGGGTTGTATGGCACGCGATATACCACTTTGAAAGCTTCGTCGGTTTTAACCTGGTGCCCGCTTTCAGTCAGATGGGCGAGAATAGCGCTGTTTACCGATCGTGATTCCCCGTGGATGGTGTTCTCGGATTCGTTTCGAAAGCTGTCTTGACGCTCAACCAATATAACCTGCTCCACAGGAACAAGTGAACGAGTAGATACACATAAATGAGGTGTGAACTGTCAGTCTCTCTTTGTTATAAAATTGAATACGGAGCTCAGCAGTAGCATAGGTCCTGCTGATTGTCTGGTTGGGCCTATTTGTCAGCCATTCTGCGGCACTATCACCTTTGAACAGCACTCGAATGAACAAGGGTTTCTTTCTTACCTCATGCACTTCAGGTTTAGGTGATATTCTGACCATGTTTCTGGCAATAAATCGTTCCGGGTAGCCGTTATCATGACGTACGTTCTTTGTGAATTCGAGTTCATTTTCTAACATATCCGCTGAACAAATTTTGTATGCTCTATCAGTCAGGCAGCGCACCAGATTCCTCTTTTGTTTTAGCGGTACAAAACTGTGAAAGTTTGTGTACTGACCTGTCCACGTATTCTTGCGATGAACCCTACGCTGAATAGTTCCGTCTACTCGTCGATGCAAACGAACACTTAAGATACATATCTCGTTTTCGGTCTCCTCCTCATGTGTAAACTCAACTAACTGGTGAGCGCAGTTGAATGTGCCGAATACCGTGTACATATTAGTGTCCGAATTGGCTACGATGTCGTCTACGTATCGGTGGTATAGAGTGAAACAGCTGACGGTGGATTGAAGCGCGGTGCGTTCAAGCTTTCCCGTGAATATATCGGTCAAGAGGGGTCCGAGCGGGAATCCCATTGCTACGCCATCTGTCTGCCGATACAGCACTGGCTGATTGACCCGATATTATGTCATCAAAAACGGTTTGTTCAGACGCTGCACATACCATGACCAAAAACCCATCGGATCGATGACCAACCGGCGCGGTCAAACCAATGGACAAGCGTGACGTAACCGACCAATCAAGCCCTCGCCAAGTGACTGGCCAGTGATCTCGCTTCTCTGTAATAAGTCTGATCGATATCTCGATCTGACTCTACTAACTCTTTGTATAATTGTACCGGCCTGAAGATGAATTATCGAGAACATGTGTTCGTCTATATGTCTTTGTTCTCATTATCGTAGTGGGCATATTCGAAATAGTATGCAATAATTCCTCATACCCACTCTTCCGCCTAACTACTTCAGGGTGCTGAGTAAGATTTCCCATCTAGACAGATTAGAAGCCGGTATCTTATAGGTGTGAATTCGACCGCGTGCGGAGTGTACCCTTCAAAATAGGAGTGGAAGACGGATAGTGATACATGGGGCGTGGAAACTAGTTGAAAAAATGTTAGTTAGGTGGTCAGGCAGAGTTAAAACATTTGCTAGCACTTTCTTGGAGCATCTCACGTCATACTCTGCATTAAACTGAGCGGGAAAACCAAAAACTCCTCGGACACGAAATGAAAGATTGAGAGGATTGCACTCACTCAACTCGTTTGGAGTGGTTTAATACAGCATCACGCAAACTGAGTCTAGCACGAATTTTTTCCCATTTACGCTTCTGTCTAGCGCCTTCTACTTCAAAGTCGTGTTAAACATTATCCTTTGTATTCACCCACAACATAAACTGTCCAGGCAAATGTGTAAGAGTGGACCAACATTTGGTTCGAACACTCTAACTTCGGTTGTTTGCTGAGCAGCATATCGGAAGGAACGACGTCAACTGAACCTTGCTCATAACAGTCTCATTTTTCCTCAGTAAAAACGGGCACTAGGTTTAACCGTATGGTATGAATACGGACTTTAACGTACCTAATGCGTAGTGATAGTAGGCCAATATTTCAATCATTTGGTTGGAATTGTACAGAACTGTAACACGCAGAGGGTAATCCGCACTAGACAAAATTGGCCAAAACGGACGTAAGATTAGCTGCTCTATGCCACGTATCAATGAACACTTCAAACTGGACTTTCCCGCCTTCAGATTAAGAGGCGGGTGCCATTAGGAATGAGTCGGAATGGTTGCTTATTTGTGTCTAAGGGGAGAAATGTGAACATTCGGTTTGACCGAGAAGCTCATTTCTGTTCTAGCTTGAAGGCGACCCATCTATAGGTGCAAGTAAGCGTGAGAAACAACGGGATGGCGTAATTTGTGTTGATTAGTAATCTAACGTGTCAGATAAATGGAGACCACTCATGGTTGACCGTTGCTCTTGTGGTTTGTTGGTTTTCACCCGCCCTTTTTCCAAAAGCAGCAACTTAACCGAGTCTCGAGGGAGTCGGCTAAAATGTTTATCTGAATTCGAAGTTTCCTGGTAAATATAAATGGTGTTCGATGTATATCCAGCGGAATCTCTGGCTACACAGGTTGAATAAAGATTGTACTTTCGCCCTCCCCCAAATGATTATTAGAATCAGAAAAGCCATCACTATGTCTCTTCCAGAGACGAGCACTCAACCTGGACAGTAAATGCAAGTGAGTGTAACAAAACGCCTAGTGTGACAATTCGGTCTTTCCTAATATGAGGTCAGTGGAGCAGTGATCATCATGATCATCTCTTTAGAATGTGGGTTATGTTCAAATCCCGGTGATTGCAAATAACTTAGACCCACAAATAACGGTGCGGTGTAAAAAAACGCACATAAAGTACCAAAACGTAGTTATGAAACACATGCGATCAATCAGAAAAAATTATTCTTGAGATCCTTTATCAGTCACTACAAGTTAATTGTTATCAGCTGATTACTAACGCAAAAATGTCAAAGATTTTAAAGGTTTTGCAAGTCATTAGGCTCTTTAATTAGCGTCAGCCGAGGTAAATGTCAAATGTGCGTCAACAGTTTCGTCTCGCACGGATAACACACAATGAGGTGTTTTCTCCCTTTCTTAAAACCGAAGTCTTGCTCAGTTCGAATGAAAAGCACACATTGATTGATTTGTTTTCTCAGTAAGTTCGAAGGAGTATCAAGCCAAAATATTCGGAATCAAGAAGTTCGTTGTTATCGCAATTTATATTGACAAACGGTTTCAGGTTAGACGACTTAATACACAAATTCAGCTGTGAATGTATCCAATTTCCAAATGTATTCATACCGCCTTGGTTCTCCTTGTGGTATTTTCGAACATTCAGACTGTTCGTGGTTAAATGGGTGGTCAATAATTGAAAGAGATTTACTGTTTTAGCTCCCCTCCTAACACATTTCTGTGGTCAGTGTCCAATCAGAGACAGAGCATCTGCATAGCTAAGGTAGAATCGGAGTCCATATCTAGGAGTGCAGTGTGGCAAAAGTGACCGTTCCCACTACTTCAAGGTGAACTTTTATTCCTTATTGGGATGTGGAAGCTTAAAGCAGGGTAATGTGAAACTGCAATAGTTTTAGTAATATGTTTGTTCAATCTTCTAACTAAAGAATTCTTATTTAGTGTACTGTGCAGATTTATCCGACTTCCTAGATGAAAAGGTTCCGTGATACTGATAAACAGATTGAGAATAACAGAATATTATGAGCAAGTTGTAATACTCTACGTTTCAACCACCTCGGGTGCCCTTCCTCAGGAGTGTTCCATGATACTATACACCAATTTCTCACCCTTTCTCTACTTAATGAACCTGTCTGTTCACTGACACCAGACTGGCTCCCAACTTTGTTTGATCTCTTTTCTAGGTGGAACTGTCACACACGCTTCTGTTAGACCCGACTGTCCAACCGTCCGGACAGATCAACCGGTTGTCGTACCCGGCATTGAACGGTGGATGGAGACAAGATTGGCCAAAAATAGAAACCCCCGTATTCCGTTTTCGCGTACGCAGGTGAATGTTTTAGAAGAAAAGTTTCGATTGACACACTACCTTAGTGGTGCTGAGGTCAACCAGTTGGCTAAACAACTTGCGCTGACAGAAACCAGGGTGAGTACATGAACGGTAGACAGTTTTGTCGTAGTTGAAATCAGTTGCAATCAATCGATAATTTTGCTAATTGATGACGTTTCAGTTCTCAAACGAAACCTCCATCAATTCAGATTGACTAGATTCGAATTCATAATACCCCATTCAACAACAAATATTTTTCAAAGAACGCGGAAGTATTTTTCAGCAGAGGTGGCTCTTCTTGGAAACGAGAAGCATTTTAGTTCCATGGAACACGAGTGGGAGTGCGCTCAACCAGTAAGAAATTCTCAGTTTGTAAACTATGTCATAGCTGATCAGTACCAATTCTTAATAATGGGGTCACATCAGTACGGTTCACAGTATCGTCGTTCACAATAACCCCCCGAAGATAAGGTATAATGACAAGTGCCCCCCGTGTACAGCCTGTTTTAGTGATCGGACGGCCGATATACAATGTTGAAAGGTCATACGATACAGTAACCGATGATTATAACAGTAAGGGTAACAATAGGGTAAAAATCTGCGAACGGTTTGGATAAAAAGCATGGGACACCAACGGCAAATGAACACATTATCCAACAGTTGCTACCATGCAGTAACATGCTGTCTAAGGGGATGTGAAGCAGACTAGGCCAAGACATGTCAACTAACGATGGCTCGAACTTAGGCACTTTCAGATTAGTCAACGAAGCTGACCTCAGGAACAGTTGCTACGCCTGATATTTGATAATTGAAACCTTTGTGAACCAAACGCCCGGTGTGATCAACAACCGGTTACCGAGCCATCAAATGGAGCTTCCAAGTGCACCAGAAGTCTCAACAATCACAAATCGATCGTTCAGCAATGTGCACAGATTGTTCACAGACGGCTTCATACAATTTTGGGGTTCACTGTGCTGTCCATACTAAACCGAATAGTGTTTGGTTCGATAAGAATGTCATACTATCTCCTTCTTGAAGCGACCGAGCTCATCACCATTCCCCAGAAGTGTTTCGCTTATAGTTATAAAGAGTTTGCTTCTTCAAAGAAAGAGATGCCTAATGCAGCAACCTTCGCATATCATAAATTCGTTTTCGGTATGGAAGTGTTTCGTATTAGAGGGTTTCTTTCAGGAGAGGATAACTGTAATTGAACAGATTACAGATAAGTGGTCAATTAAATGTACAGGCCATGGGTCAAGTGCACAATATCAGGTATCAGTGGGATGTGAAAGATGTGTGTGAGAACGATGCGGAAATTAAATCAATACCTGCCGTCTGCTTAACACTTGTTGTGGCCCTCATTCTGCCCCCAACCCTCCTCTTCATTATCGTCCTCATCATCATCATAATCATCTTCTTCGTCAGCTACCGTCATACCATCGCCGTCAATGTAACTGAATAAACGTTTTAACAGTATCTAACGCAATAGCAAAGGTCTGTAGCGTACGAATAGTCAGATGCGTTGGACGTGGTGTTTCATTAGGTCTTTGTAAACTGACTTCAGATTTGTCCGGATTGCTAGCTCAATAAAACTGTCAGACTTAGAAAACGCAACTAAAGTTGACTTACTATCCATTTGACCTACAGTCCATAAAACCGCGTCACTCCTTTCAACCTATGGTATGCCCTGACAACTGATTGGTTAATCGGATTAGACATTGTGGCAAATGACATGAACCTACTAATAAGACTTATCATACATAAAGATTTCTCGGAGATAACAAGCTGTCATTAACTAGATCGACCACTCAACCGCTCAGGGCTTATGTGGTTACGGCCGGACAGTTCGGAAGACAGGTTGTCGTCAAGGTAGGTCTTCGTTTTCTAACAATATTGAATTGTCTATGGGCAGCCTCTCAAAATGAGCTTGATCACTGTTCACGTTACTATCCTTGACAAAGAAAAGTGAAAACTGAACTGGGTGAACAAATGTGAACAAAAATGTTATGCTACTTAAACGGCAAGTATCCTAATTCTTTCAATTCTGTCTAACGTGCGGTTAGACGTCCTACTTAGTGCTAAGCACGTTCAATAGAACACCACCAGTGGATCAGCCGGTGTCTAAACCTGGTTAGAATATCAAGTAGGAGATCTGGCGAGGTTGGTTGCGGCGGCACAACACGGAGACCACATGAATCTGTGAAACAACGCGGCTGAGTGTCTCTGATCATGGCTGGAAAGCACCAGCATTAGGTTTACAGAAGCTAGCTATCCAAATAGCATGATCCTTGATTAGAAAGAAAAACACACTAACTATGGAACCTCTCACTGCGATATGCAAATCACTGACGGTACGAAGGAGCCCCGAGTACTTTCTATCTTAGTTGAAACAACTTTTATGAGGAAAGGGACGTGAATGATAAGAGCGATCAAACTGTACTACTCGTGCGTATTCAGGCGGATATACCTATTGCGATATCTATGCAATCAGAGGAAGTACATACGAAGCGTTAGAATGAAATTTAACAAGAAGTAATGCCTTCCGCACACGAACTTGATATTGGTACCTGCGCTTCTCCTGCACTATCACTATATGCGAATGAGGGTTTGTTATCGTTACGTTATGGAAGTAGGTCAGCCGTATCGATTTGCTAGGTAAATCATCCTTGCGAGCTGCTAGCATTTTTGACTTAGTACCCAAAGTTCGTGAAGTTTATGACAATGGTTAACCATTTATTGATACCGTTGGGAAGATAAATCATCTACGCATGCAGTAGCGGTAGTTGAGACGATTCGTTTTTCAGGTCAACTGACCAGTCCAAACCGGTCGTTGTTTGTTGAGGACGCAGTTGCGGACGCAGTGACCCAGTGTGGACTCAGACCTGAATACATTCAGCACCAAAAATGATTTCGTTAAGGACTCCATGTAAAGTATGCACCCTACAGGAAAATGACAAACGAAGTTTTTCCTGAACATATGGATATAGACAATCAGCAACTAAACAGTTTATTTACTACGACGAAGAAAATGGATACAGTTAGTAAAATGAGCACACTAGTAATACGCTAAAGCCTCCGGTTTCCACTGAGACTTTCAAAACAGAAGTCAGAAACGATATCGTTTTTAAAACTGTGTCTGCGCATCCTATCAAGTCCTTGCTGTGTTGAAGCCTAGTGACGTGGGAATAAAATGAACAGACATTGTGAAACAGACGGACAAACTTGTATACACCACATCAACTTCACAATCAGGAAACAACATCCTTTAACACGTATGGAAAACTTGTATTACGCATTCCGATTGACTTGAGATCAGGTTTATAAATACCGTCTTTTTGGTAGCCTCGCTTTTGCGTCGTATAGTTTAGTTCTTCCAAGGGTCAGTTATCCATGTAGTAATGTCTCATTATTGACCCAATTCTCAAAACGTAAAATCAACAACACACAGGAAAGTCAACCATTTGTTAGCTCCACTTAGCGGACCCTCTGTACATCACGTGGTCCACCTTAAATGGATTAATTTGGAACACAAAATATACAAAAGCTGAAGGGTCAAATCATGATGTACTGAATGACTGTCAGTGATCGACTCGGATTGAATACCGAAACCGTTGGCTTGTAGCACGGGCAACTGGGATCAAGCGTACTCGCTTCCAAACGTGTTGTTGCGATAAGTGACAGGAAAACACTGGCTAAATTTCTAGCTTAGAGCATAAGCATCTTAATTGCTTGCAACTAATTAGGAAAGAGTGTTAGCTCACACTAACCTGAAGTTGTGAGGTCAGATACGTCATAAGCACAAACGTTTTGATATGATAACGTCACAATTATGACGCAACTGGAGTAATAGCGCTTTGATCGGTCGCGATGTGGGTGGTTGGCCATAGTAACTTCAACATTTAAACAAAGCGTTTCTGTGCTCACGAGGGTAGATTATTCAGTGGAATTCCGACCGCTTCAGTTGTGATCAAAATTCGGCATCTGACAGCTTTTGGTTGACTGCACTTGATTCGGGAAATCGGAGGAAAAGAGGAGGTCAATTTGACAATATGGTGTGTATCAACGAGGTGTGCAAAAATTGCGCTGGTAGTTGTCTTGGTGTCTTCCCTACTGAGCCAGGCTGGATGATGCTCACGGATACGTTCAGATAAGCACCTGGTCCTGCGACCCACCTAACTAGTTCCACAGGAACAAGTAAATCAGTATACACAAAAAGAAGCCGCAGACATGGGCACTTTGTCTTTTAACCGTAAACACAGTGCTGGAGTAGAGTTGAAATAGACACTTATACTGGCACACAGAATGTTCTATGGATAGCAGTGTTGAGTCTGCTAGAGATTGTTCCGGCAAGCGCATCCCCTTTGAATGGTAGTGAAATAAATACTGTCTTCTTTTCCGCTAGAGTCATCTTATCTTGTTTCTCGCGACGTTCCATAGTCTTGTCTACAAAACGTTCTGGATAGCCATTTTTTAAGAACAGTGTACGTAGGAACTATGGTTCATCGCTAACCGTATCCCGTGTTCATGTTATCTAATGTAATATTACAAATTTCGTGTATGAATTCTGTATATTAAAATTCGCAGTTCGTGGTGTGTACTCTGTATTCCGTATTGAATGAAACTACACTACGGACTCTGCCTAATTAACTGAGTACTAGTCTAATACTGTTTTCACTATCAACTCCATCTGGGCAGAGCCAAAAGGTAGGGCTACCACCGTAGTTCGGTCGTAACGTTTATGCAAATTTCGGCCGGCGTACGCGAATTTACCAGTTTGTCTCATAATGTCTGTCCACTTTACAGCCACTTTGTGAGGTAAAATGAGCCAACGTTAACAGACACCTCGTTCAGCACATACCATTTCCCCGTGCCTTTTCGAAATGACTTCTCCGATTATCATAAAGACGGAGAAGTTTTAGTAAGAGTCGTATAGTGATGAGACCAATAGACGCGGTTTACTTGCCATTAAGCCACGATGAAATGGAGTGGACAAGTATGACTGACAGGACCACACGACGACAAACGAATCCACATAATTCAGTTGGATCCCCACTCTTCTGTGAATCTTTTTCTAGTGTTTGTTGAGGCAGGATTGTATGCAACAGATCAAAGTTGGGAGTGTGAGCTGTGGTAGGTTGTCCAGACATTGGATGTCCGTGGTGAAACACTGTATAAAGTTTGAAATATCTCACTCGTCCAGGTAATTCATGTGGCTTTTGCATTGCTGAGACCGATCAGCAATTTGTGAGTGGTCTACAAACATCTAAGCAGCTGCCACGGTCCCTGAATGGCTTGAGAGAGGGTTTTTCAAGCCCTTCGTCACAGTGTCAACCAGCAAGATGGCGGACCTACCTGGGTCTCACCAGTCGAACACACGCTGAAGGATCTCATTTGCAACCCAAATGACCCCGACCCTGTCGTCTAGTGGAATAAAATGTTGATATCTTTTTTAGGTTACAATATGGTTGTCCGGTGTGTGACGTGACTCGGTTAGATCGAATTCGTTTTGTGTCATTTCATTGTCGGACACTGGAATAACCGTTTGAAAAATTCTTTCCTTGGCTAAAACTAATTGTCGACATATTCCACTGGTTTGACTTTAGATGGTCTTCATGGTCCGTCGACCTTGTAGGAGGGAGCAACAGGCTAGCTGGTTCAGATAAGTCGACAAGAAAAAATCAGAATTATTCCTTAAGCAGCTGCAGATTGAGTTCAGTTCCGCAGGGTAACCGTTCAGTCAGTGTGAATGGATGAGTACCACCGCTCAGTTTGTTAATATTTCTACTCATTTCGCATTGTTAACGAGGAGTACATGCCTGTGTAAGATAAAACGAGGCGCGATAGTTTCCTCCTTTTGACACATTCGTGAGATTTCGTAAGTAAACTTCCCAATCTTTGGAATACGGAGTTTATGCGCTGTGTAAAGCAAAATATGTTCACTCAAATAGAAAACTCCCTTCAACAACGAAAAACTTGGGCCCAAAATACCTACGGTTTCTCAAATGAGTACAGTAGTTTGGATGAGAATGTGAGCTAATGAACTTCAAAATTCATGAGAAAACAGCAGTCCGAGAATCCAGATAATCGCTCGTGGATTAATCGGACCATGTACGAATAATGTATGGAAATCCGATGCTTTTCGCGAAGGCATGGTGACATGGATGAGCCCCAAGGGAAGTAATCACAAGGGCTGTGGTAATTTAACTGAANCTGAACTCACCCGCCTATTGGTCTTTATGAACAGCTGCAGCACCAATTAATTAATTCATAAACGGCGCGATGAGCTGCAAATTCGAACACAGGGCAGTGTGGTGTGCAAGTCGCAAGTACGAATGCGTATCGCTCATTTAGTTTATTGAGTTCTATTCCCGATGGATGCAGGCCCAACAACCCCTGCCGTATTGGTGATTGCGTCTTACGGGATCGACTGACTTGTCTCTCCGGTCATTTGTCGAGCAGGAATGAACCTAACCAAACACTAATGACTCGAACTTTTCATGTTGATAACCAAGGCGAAGCAAAACAACCGATAGAGCAATTGAGCTGGCCGACTTTTCCAACCAGCTAATTCCCTCACCAGCTATGGACCAACATGGCCAAATTTTGCCCAACCGTTGTGTGAACATAGAAATGTCCCACCTGCTCAATATTCAAGACAAACAGTTCAAAAGTAGTGTGTTTATTCTCATTATGTTGATTCACATCGAGAAGCATTGAACGGTGACCAGCTTTCAGGCTGTATTGTGCGGCTTGAGCAGAAACAATATGTCAGATATCGTAAACTTTTCAGAGGAGTGTGAGAACCGAAGTTTACGTAATTATTTGAGGAATATCACAACGTTTTCATGTTATGGCTATAAAATACTAGTATCTACAAAACCAGCCAGCTCGCACACAGACTCAACAACCACCACAGACCTCTTGAGTGCTGTTGAATTTTGGGTGGATTTATCGTAGGCATAGTTTATCGACAGTGAGATTCGTGGGAAACTGGTTCCGATAGCCTGCATAGTGTGTTATGATCAGTAACCTGTTTTCAGCACCCTGGTATAGATTCTGCACGGTTGATTAAATATACATCCGTATTTGACTTTCGTAACAAAAATTTAGATTCACATTCGAACTCCGCAAGTCGACCCAGTCCACAAGGAATGTAATAGACCATAGCCATTTTTAACCGGTTCTGGACAAATGGCTTTTTTACCGACAGTCTGGAAACAATGGTGGATGAATAGATGATCCAGCTAACTATCGATCAACAACGTTGTTTTCAGAGGTCTCCAAAGTAAGGGTGGTTTCTAGATGATGCCTTTCGGACCAAGTGTGAAGATCCCTAGCTCATCACCAAGGGGTAGCGGGGTTTCCGTAAGGGTTATCCACGCGCCACGAATCCGTTGATTGCTCGTGACTCTTGGACGAAGGATACCGAAGTAGGATTGGTCACTGAACTGCTTTATCCTGAATTTTTCCTGAATTCTTCCACAATCCTGTCTACGAAAACTCCATAATTACGGTCTCGGTGAGCGCTTGCTCATTCGGCTTGAAGGTTGTCTAATTGAACGTAGGTTCAACGTTACAATGACTACGGTATCACAGCGACCTCTTGACAACTGCAGCATTATGTAAAACCTACCTTAGGACACCCGTTGTTCTTTCTTTTATTCCTGAACTGTCCAGCAGTGTCAAATATCCGATGTTTCTTCACTCCGATGACACGCAACTCCGGCGAGTCCTACAGTACACGAAGTATTTGGTAAACTTACAGAGCAGTTTGAACTGCCTAGATCAGTTTTTCGTAGAAAATTACCTGTCGTTCAATGTCAATAATTGCAAAGCCTTGCACATTCAGTATCCAAATTGTGCTGCCTGTTACCTTGGCGACAATAAACTGTACGCGAACGAGACATAGATATCCTAGTGGTAGGCAGTTTGACTCTGTCTATAAGCTGTGCAATCATGGAACACATGGCCCTGAAGACCTCGGGGAGGATTGTGAAATTCTTCACCCTGAAATATTTCCCACCGTGACCGTTTTCATAATCTGTCCACACATGGAAACAAGCATACAGACCTGTTGTTAACACCTCACAAAAAGCTTTGGCACTTCTTGCCAATTATTTTTGGACGAGAAGGTTAAAAGATTATGAGGCTGAGGAACAACCCCTTATGCAGAGGATTTGGCGGAATTAGAGCATTCTAAGTAAATTAGGGACACCTCAGTGGAGGTCTGATTCTTGCAGTACATTTCACACTTCAAGTCATCCACTGACACATCTCCGGTTCAAACCTTTCGTTCAAACCTTGTTGTGGAGTAGGCAAGTTACTTTGTGGACAGAACCGCTTGACAGTTAGGGCCTGTTCACACTGGAACATACTGTTTGACTATGTGGCCACGGCTGAATAGGTTCAGAGCTTTAAAACACTCGATGTGCACAGGTGTGAGACGACCTGTACTACAGGTGTCCCAGTCAACACTGTAGCCAGGTTTTAAAAGCCATTACAGGTGCATATCTGGCAGAACGTTGCTTCAATGTCCGTTGTTGATGTGATTACACGCAAATGCCTGTGTTGGATTTTTCTTTTATCTACCTCTATTCAGCATTTCTGTGCACTTATAAACCGCCCAACACGATTTCACCCCCCGCAACGCAAGTGGAAAGATCTGTAGTAAACTAACTCACAAGCGAGATTTGATAATTCAGTCGTGCCTAATGTGAGGTGCAGTGGTCAACACGGTTGCCTCATTATCGAATGGCCGGAGTTCAAATCCCGGCCGTGGCAAGGATATGCACTGCTGATGAGCACTAATGAGAGCGAAACTCGAGTCTAGTGCTTCTTTTTGAAAGAGGCTGGCTGCAAAGTCTATCTGAATGCGAAGGTTGCGATCAAATGTGAGTGATGTTCAACTTGAAAATAAACTAACCCTGTATAAAAATACAATCACAAAATAGTCTTAAGTTGGTTTTGTGTATAGTGGATCTTTTTATCCCCCCCCGTTAAGAATTTATAAGTCTACGGACCTACCCTCAAAGGAATTCGTATCAGGATCGTCCAGCGGAATGTGAACGCACCTGTGTTGCATAATCAGAACTCAACTCTGGTCTGTGAGTAATACGATAATCCTTTAAACTATCAGGAATTCAAACCTTAGATAACACGAACTGATGTTATTTTTGCGTATTGTTGACAACGACTTCTGACTTCTTGAGCTGACTGCTTCGAGTGTTTGCTTATCAACTGAGATATTTCGCTCACTATCTACAGCTCCTTATGCAAAATCCGTACCGATCTTCAACAGCCGTTAATAGAACCATGTGAAACTTCCGAAGGTTGTCTTTGAATTTATAAAATACAACTACACACTTTGGTTAAATTTCTTAATGCGAATCACTTTTGGTGGTTGTGCCTTACAGTATCCGCAGAGTGGTGCCGATATTGATTGGGTATTCTTATCTGCTACCTTCTCAATTAGGTCAAAATATGGTTTCAGAATCGACGAGCAAGGGATCGCAGAGACGCTCAAGTTGGCATCATACCTACTCCCAATATCGCACTGCCTCGAGCGCATAACCAAACAGACGTTAGCCTCCCGTGTGTAATACCGTTTGAAGAATCAACTCCAAGACTTTCAGGACAACTTTCAAGATGCAGTGCCGAACAGACTACCAGGCCTCATATAAAAACCAGCCATGTCAGTGATTTATTTATCAAACCTGAAGCGATTACTCCAATTCAGAGGGTGACAGAAGTGATGCAGTTATTAAACTATGCAGAGCAGCACAATATTGTACAGTCTAGCGCATTAGCAACAGACCTCATTCATTACCCCTGGTTCAGAGGTTCTCCGACCTACTGCAAACCTTTCGAAGATGTTTTCAGCAATCACAGATTTCCGTTAACCTCAGCTTCCTTCTGTCTAACAGCTTCCATACCCGAATATTCTAGTAGCCTAGATTCACTTTCAAGAGCACTTTTGTAAATAGCGATTACATTGTACTGATAAATTTCATATTTACTGATGCTTTATGAGATTGCTTTTAGTATTGCTCAGAATACTGATTCATTCATCCGCAAGTATGTAAAGTGTGTATGATTGCAAATGTTAGTTCAGCAACAGTAGTTATATGTAGACACAAACTGAACTTGACAACATGACATTTCGTGGTTTCAACCGAAGTTACTTGTCTAAATGGGGAAGGTGCAAAATGTCCAAAATAGTATTGTTTTAAAATTCCCCCCAAATGTTACATACGGAAGCAAGTAAAATATATCGCGCTCTTTGAAGACCTCACGGAGCATCCAGCAATCCATTAGGAGACCTACAAAAGCAACTTAGGGTTTGTACAAACAACGGGAAATAGGGAGTGCGCGCACATGTGGTGCAACCACTTTTCTGTTTTCACTGTAATAAATCGGAAAAGAAACTTCGGTCAACCCTTAGAACAGGATTTGAACGTCCATCGTGCTTAAAGAAATCACGATCGAATCACGTCTTGAACGTGTGTCCTTACAGTTACACTAATATGACAGAAGCTAACGTTTATCATTGGTTGGCTCCATTGGCACATGTGAGGTCAGTGACTGAGCCAGTTATGAGTAAAGAGTTTGAAGATTAGAGGAGGGTGAACTAATGCGATTGTGCTTCTCAGTGTTACAAGTGAAAACGATGGCGGATGGGTTAGTTGTTGTGTGGTACGGTTCCGATTGCACGTGTAGCGGTAAACAGGTCCTCAGGTTTTTGAATATCTCACCTGATTGAAATAAAACTGCGAACGCATAAATTTGTTAGCCCCGTGGATGAGGTCATACGAATGTTTCTTGATGCGCACACTCGTCATTCTTAGCGGCTTAACTTTGTCACGCGCTCACCAGATGCAGATAGTAGGCACACTGCGGTTAGAGTAGACATCCTTGTTGTAAGAAGCAGGAACCCTTGACTATCGATTCTGCGGTCACTGATTCGGGTTTCCACTGAGAGTGCGTCAGTGTGCATCATATTCCCCCTAAATCTACCTAGTGGGTCCAGGCCAAACTAGCTTCGACAACCCATACCATTTCGAATCCCGACTCATGCAGTCGTAGCCAAAACAGTCCGTCCTTTGGGTGGACATTGCTC
Organism: Paragonimus westermani; assembly: GCA_008508345.1. Classification (NCBI taxonomy): domain Eukaryota; kingdom Metazoa; phylum Platyhelminthes; class Trematoda; order Plagiorchiida; family Troglotrematidae; genus Paragonimus; species Paragonimus westermani. The sequence continues at coordinate 57,668 of QNGE01002620.1, forward strand.
ATGCAGACCCCTAACGGAGAAGAAAGCGTGTGCATAGTGCATCGAGTCGGTGATTTATATGATAACTATAACGTCTCATTGACCTTGGTGACGAAGTACTACTGCAATGAGGACGAGCGATCGCTCTATACTACTCACATAACTACTAATCAGTAGCGAGGCAGGAACATGGACTTTTATATCGAAATAGCCGTGAGAAAAGCACAAGAAACATTGGAATACAGCATCACATGAAATAGTTTCTAACACGTAAAGAACTTAGCATTGGCGTCCATAGCCAGTGTCGTGCGCAGTTGAGTGTCTGGCCTACAACATCACTGCTGTGTGCCTGATTCAGTCCACGTAACACTTATTGTGACTATGCACACCGATTCCGGATGTGCGAGCTTTTTCATGGAAGAATCAGAATATAGCTCTGGTAGCTTCCAGAACACCTTTTTGATTCTCACTTTATCGGTTCCCGTCCAGTAGGTATATCTGTCTCGGTGATGTCAAATGAAGTTAAATCAAGAAAGTGCCTTATATTTCTCAGCATTTACGCAGCCATCTCTTCAGGTGACAGGATATTCAATACAACCATTAAGTCGACGTAACGGTTTGCACATTTGTCAGGATTAATATGAAAGTGTGTTTAGTAGAGACTGACTGATGAATAGCGTACACGAGTGCGTGCAAAAGTAGGTTTCGAATGGGACTGGTTTGAGGAATACCGCTGCAGTCAGACAAGTGTCCCTTAGGTCCAGAGAGAATTTAAAAGTCTTTGGTTAGAATGCCAGCAAGTGTCCGGAGAACAATATAGCCAACGGTGGAACGCACATGCATATGGAAGAACGGAGAATAGGGTTGCACAAATTTAATCACTATCTTGGACGTAAAATATAAGGCGTGAGACTTCTCACCTTAGTAGAAAGGTTGTTAGCGTGAAGATACCAAGTCAAGTTGTAGCTCAACGCGACGTAAAAATTCTTACCAGATTGGGATCTAAGGAGAGACACGTTTTCAACTTATTTTTGGAAGAAACATCAAAAGGTGGCTTATAGGCCTTTTCTTCAAGAGGAGAAGATAAAACATCAATACATTTTAGCTCACTGAGCTATACCGCAGGGAACAGCGATCGTGTGGCTTCTCTAAGGATCCTGGCTGCTACCGCGTTTCCCTGCTTGTCTGATCTGTAAGCATGGTTCTGTGTACGTCTGCTATAGGAGGCCTGACACGAACTCATTGTCACTTTCTTCAGTCGTGCAACTAATTGCACGCAGAGGATGCCTGCCACCTTCCCAACAACTCATCTATTAGTCTATTCTTCAATGTCTTTTAACGTTGTTTAGCGCACTCGAGGGTTCCAGGCACTTTTCGTCTGGCACGTTTTTGAGTGCCGCCGAGTGAGCTGGAGCACATTTCGCTCTCTTTTCCTTTCTACTCTTGGTTGGTGCCGCTGGTGTCAGACTAGGCTACTCCATTTCCAAACATTGCTGGAAATATACGGTTTGTTTCCAAAACCTTATCGTGTTTTCTCAGGTCGATGGCTGCTGGAACTAGGTTTTGACTTGTTTACAGGAAGGGTTTTTTAAACTGTTAATGGACGAGAATTGAGCGCATACCCACTTTTCATTTACAGTACTTCCATGCGGCCACTATTGACAACGGGCTTCATTGAGGTCTCTCAGTCACACCTCCAACCAATTGCAAGCAGCGTATGTGATAACTACAAAAGAGGTTCACCGGAATAAAGAATAATCCCATTACACATATGTAAAATAGACCAGCAGAAATTTGTGTAATTCCGTAACTAGTTCTGTGCATCCCGGATGTTTAAAAAATTGTACGAAATAAGATGTGCAAACGCTCCAGCAAAATGGCATAACCGTCAATAGACCTCTCAGCAATGGTGGTCGTCAGTTTAACTATAGCTTACTTTATCGAGCAAGATCAGAAGAGTATTCTTCGCTTTGCTAATGATACATTGGTGACTTGACAATACCGAAAGAAAGTTGCAGTTCTCGATTCGCCTCAAATGGTTGCACTTAAACACACGACTGTAATCATTCAATCGAAGTAGCCGGAGGGAACATTTTTTGTTTGCCAAACTTTACAACCTCGAAGCAAATACCGCATTCTTATGACAATAATTTCATATCGGAAGTGACTAGAACTGTTGAGACCCGATTCACACACCGAGATCATCTTAGTTGTGCAACCTGTCTTCAGTGGTTGAATAACTTGGTATAATTGTGATCGTTGAGGTGGCAAACAACAATCATTTACTGCATTCAACCAGTGCAGTTTTTGCAAAAGTTCTGCATTATACCTCTACTAAGTAGTGTGAGTTGGTTATTCATCTGTCGTTAGCACGGTAGTGAGCCCTGAATATTCTAGTGCCGGTACACGTCTTTAAAATGTGTTTTCATCCATGTGTTCCACCCCGTTTGCACCCGAGGTGTTTAGGTGACGCTCATTGAATGTTCTTATAAACCTCTCATCTCAATTCAGTTGTATTTTTTCTCTGCAAATTGAATACTGTTAGTGTGCATCATCAGTGGGTAACAGGTCTCGAAATTTGTTTACGTTTGACTTATCTGACACATCCTCAGTCTTGAAGTGTTGCGCACGAAGTGATCAAGTTCAGATCTTCATATTTTATTGCTCAGGCGCCGTCACTAGACTATTCGGTTAACCCAAAGTTCCACGGTCTTGTAATTAATTTTGTCCGCGAAAGATCAGAGATGGATCATCATAACATTTTAACGCCAAACCCAAGTGGCGTCGTATTAAGCGCACATGAATGGAAACCAAGTTCGATTACACTGTCCACAAACCATTTTATTCGGTCGGAGTGATCGGGTGATTCGTAATGTGCACAGCTGGACCAAGTAGCGAGGAATGTCCTCCACATTTAGCTTCAGCATTTCAACAGAGGGTGTCTGTGAAGGTCTGTTTTTCTTGGTACACGGTTGCCAACCAATGAAGGACAAACCGCTGAGTGATGTTCCAGTAGATGAGGATGCATTCTGAGTGCAACAGGTATGCGTAGAAACTTCAAATTTGCTATACATAACGGAGGTCGGATGATTCGTAGCAAGCTTACTGTGCTGGTAGCTCGAAGTTTGATTTAAATTCTTCTTTTGCAATGACCTACTCATTTTCGCTCTGCTGGTTCTGTGTGCATAAAAAATTACGTAGGATTTCTGTTGTTCGCCAACGAATAACGTATTATTTTTTTGCGTATTGAGTTATTTGGGTTTTACAGTATCAATTCAAGTTGACCATCACTCACATTTGATCGCAACCTTCGCATTCAGATGGACTTTGCAGCCAGCCTCTTTCGAAAATAAGAACTAGGCTCGAGTTTCGCTCTCATTAGAGCTCATCAGTAGTGCATATCCTTGCCACGGTCGGGATTTGAACTCCGGCCATTCGATAATGAGGCAACCGTGTTGACCACTACGCCATCGACTTCACATTAGGCATGACCGAATTATCACATCTGAACGCTCAACCACTCTCGCTTGTGAGCAATGATCAGGTTGCCCGATC